>SSNS01000039.1:2798454-3058454 GCA_006937985.1 Aphyosemion australe
TTGGAGTCTTAACTGAAAAAATGAGAACATCACGCGAAAGTTCATTTATGTCAGTAATTCATCTTAGACTGAGAGACCATCTAAAGGCTCAGGAACCCTTTGCAGATGTTTTGGATTCATTAGCTGATTAGAGTGTGACACTTTGAGTCTAGAATATTGTGTGGTTTTCATCAGCTGTAGCCATAATCATCACAATTATAACTAATAAAGGTTTGAAATGTCTGGCTTTACGTAGAATGAGTCTATCTCGTGTAATAGTTTCACATTTTAAGTTCAGTTACTGAAATAAATTAACTTTAGCAAGATAGTGTAATTTTTCGAGTTTCACCTGTATTTCCTGATATGTGGACGTCTCTCCTCTGATTGGCTAACAGCAACACGACTCTACCACTGACTCTGTTTGCTCTGCAAAGTTGATGTTTTATCTCCACAAATAACACAAGCCTGGAGGAGTTCTGCTGTGTGGTGGAGTTGCTAATGCTAACGGTTAGCTTCTACTAGTCGAGATTGTGCTCCGCTCTCTCCTGGATGCTAAAACAACAACAGCCTTCCCCGTCACGAGCCAAGATGGGTGAGTCCATGAATGATGAGTAACAGTGTGACATAGATCTGTGTGGCTTTTTCTGACCCGAGTGTCTCCCCATCTATTATCAGCAGGTAGTTCAGGAAATAGGGGTAGAAGACAATTTTCACATTCAGCTTGCATGTGAAACTCAAAAGTGACTGATCGTATTTCTTTAACTTTCTATAAGGTCTCATTCACTCGTTTATTCAGTAATTTAGATGTGGTCGTGAGCATGAATTAATGCCTTTTGAGTCGTTTTCTGTGGAAAAAACTTGTGTGCACCTGTTTTAGAGGGTAGAATTCAGTTGGAGGAGTGGGGACAGAAAACAGCAGAACTTCAAGACCAACTTTACTCATATTTCAATACATTTTCAGTGGTCTTTAGGAATGTATGCATTAGTTGTTCTCTGGGTGAAAAAATATCTGGTGCATCTGTTTTAGCATAGAAGTCAGCTGGAGGAGAAAGTAGCTTCAGGATTTGGAGTCTTATTTCCTGATACGTGGACATCTCTCCTCTGATTGGCTAACAGCAACACGACTCTACCACTGACTCTGTTTGCTCTGCAACGTTGATGTTTTATCTCCACAAATAACACAAGCCTGGAGGAGTTCTGCTGTGTGGTGGAGTTGCTAATGCTAACGGTTAGCTTCTACTAGTTGAGACGTTCTCTGCTGTTTCCTGGATGCTATCAAACAACCTTTCCTGTAATGAGTGAAGATGGGTGAGTCCATGAATGTTAAGTGACAGTGTGACGTAGATCTGTCAGGATTTTCTGAACCAAGAGTTTTTCCATCTATTTTCTATCAGAAGCTAATGAAATAGGGGTAGAGGACTATTTTTTACGAGTGCTAGTTTTCTCTGTGCCATAGAAGAGTCTGGTTTTTCTGACCAGATCATTTTCCCTTTTATTTTCTTTCGGCAGCTAACGCAGGAAATGAGGTAGAAGACTAGTTTCACCTTCAGCCTGCATGTTTAACTCAAGAGTGACCGATCATGTTTCAAAAACAACAAGTGTTAGACAGTTTCTTAGAGAATGAGCCCTTTAAACTTTGAACAATGGTTTTACTTTTCTTAGCTCAAATTCCCGTTGTCTGTGGGGAAATTTCTCACGTACTTTTTTGCAAATTCCCAATTGTGTCTGACATAGCACAACCAAAAGTTATAACACTCTATTCCTAATGGAACCAAACTAATCTATGTATAAGTTTGTGTTTTTTTATTTGAAGCTGTTTGGAAAATTGACACAACTCCTGACAGAACCATGACCATGACGAGTACGCGGGTTTAAAAAGTTTTGTTATAAGTACAGAAGAAACTTTTCTCTCCCACACAGTTAAGTTTTTGTTGTAATTTCAGCCGTGAGTTTGACCACACAACGGTTCACTGACAGTGTTTCAGTGCCACCTCAGCAGCGCTCATATTATTCAGATAACAAGAGAGCTTCTGTCGTGTTCTACGAAACAGGATATGTTTTCTTAATCTGTCATTGGCTCCGGCCCTGAAAGACTTCATTTTGGCTGAGCAACGAAAGGCTCAAAAACATCAATATGGCTGAGCAGGATAAGAAGAAAGGGCCATATTCCTGAGCTGTATCACATTCCCTCCACATCCCCTCCTCACCTCACCATTTGTATGGTGCAGATATTGGGTCTCAACCAAGAAATCAGGATTGCGTTCTCCCTGAATGGCAGCATCCGACTGTTGAAGTGGAATAGGAATGTTATACGGAACCAATGCATCCGGGCTCGCCTGGACATCTCAACAATACCACTTCACACTTTCTCCCCCTTCCTCTCAATATGTTTCCATCTCCATCATAACTGCAGCAGCGTGGAGGAAGAGGTTTGGATTAGGCCTAAACATACAATCACGTCGGCCGAGCCGTGACCGCCCGTCGCTCATGGTCGGGGTCCACCATGGAAATAAAGTCTGTGAAAGAGAAAAAAACAAACAGGAAATCCAGCCCGCGTCGTACGCCTCTCACTTCCATTCTCTCTGTGCGTTTAACGTGTGAAAAAGGATTGCTGGGAGGATGTCAAAAAGGCAGAAAAAATAAAAAGGAAAAGACAGACAGTTTTCCTCGCTCTTCCTTTGCCTTTCACACCACAAAGTGCACGGTGGTTCAGCTAAAACAGCCCGGGTTTGGCTTTTCAGAGAGCTTGTTCGTCTGAATGTGATTTTAAGGATGTTTTTTATGCAGCTGCCTGTAGCTGATCAATGCTGTTCCTCCTGTCACACTGTAGGAACGACACATGTGGCTTTGATAAGATTTGGTTTGCAGAGTTTTGATGTATATGGATGGGCTGAGGGATGGTATTGTAACTGTCAGTGCAGAGAGGAGAACAGTCTCAGCACTGCAGATGATGCACAGTGTTTTTACCCCCTCACTCATCCCATTTTCAGCCTTTCATTTTTTTTTACACAAGGGGAAAATGAGGAAGAACAAAAAGCAACATATGAAAACTAAAACATGAGAGACAGAGGTGAGGGGATGGGGGAGGAAGGGGGAGGAGGAACAGAGGAAGGAGAGGCAATCTCAGAAAACAGGAGGGCTTTCAAAAGTAAGGGATGAAAGCTAGTCAGGCTGTTATTTTTGAAAAATGATCCTTGTGTAGTGCTCCTCTTAAGAGCCAGGTACATATTATTTTATCTTCCTGAGGACACTCGGTGAGCTGTTTTGGCACAAAAGAATTCAGCTACAGATTTCTTTAAGTTGTCCTTTTATGAGATTTTCGACAGGTTCGTTGGAAATAACTCAGGATTTAAAGAGATCCTTTAGAAAAAGAAAGTGATTTTTTTTTTAAACTTTTTTTGCATTTAATTAAAAAATTACTGACGCTAAACTAAGAAAATAGACGGTGAAACTCTAGGATTAGAAAATCCTGACAGATCTACGTCACACTGTCACTTAACATTCATGGACTCACCCATCTTGACTCACGACGGGGAAGGCTGTTGTTGGTTTAGCGTCCAGGAAACAGCAGAGAACGTCTGGGCTAGTAGGTGCTAACCGTTAGCATTAGCAACTCCACCACACAGCAGAACTCCTCCAGGCTTGTGTTATTTGTGGAGATAAAACATCAACGTTGCAGAGCAAACAGAGTAAGTGATAGAGTCGTGTTGCTGTTAGCCAATCAGAGAAGAGATGTCCAAATATCAGGAAATAGGACTCCAAACCCTGTCGTGTTGTGCCACTCTCTGCTGCAGAAGACTCCTCCGTGCTGATCCAGGCGTTTCTGGGTATTTTTTGCCCCAAGTACGGCTTGCATGGCATTCATTCCTACCAGAGACCACTGCAAATGTATTGATTAAACAAGTGAACCACACCTTTAAGCATCTTCACTGTTTTCTTTATCGGACATCACAACAACAAGAGTGAAGACCAAATAGCTTTATCTTTCAGGATCTGGCTAGGACTGAGCAGGCAGAAGCGTGAGTTTGGGTGTGGCGTGTTGTTATGACCCAAGCGTGGAGTGACTGGCGCTGGGTTTGGACAGACACGCAGTTAATATAGGAACCATGGTACGCAGCTTGAAAGGAAACGGGACCGTGTGGTGGTTCCAAAATAATGTAAAGGGACTTACAGGAAGTTGATAGGTCCGGTAACTGACTGACAGATCTGGAAAGCTCTGGAATAGGTTAGTCTGGAATGGTCGGAACATTCATCAGAACGATGATTGAGCCCCGAGCGGGAGCATGGTCTTCCTGATATAGTCCCGGGATGATGATGTGGGCAGGAAGTCAGGTAGGATGCATGCTGGGTAGTGGAGTCCAGAAGCTGGTTTGGTCTGAGGGAAATGATGAGGGTGATGGAGGCTGGTTAATGGAGTTCTGGGGTGATTAGGCCTGAAATGGAGGTCGAGGAGCCAGAACCGTGACATTATCCTAATAAATACTAATAATTATTGCCTGCTGTTGTCTATGTTTGTATTGGAACCACTTTTTATAAACCACCGCACAAATTTAATCAAATTCTGAGAAGGAAGTCACTGTATGTAAACTTAAAATCATCTAATTCAAGATGGCCGCCACTGTCAATCAATCTTAACAAACAGAAATGACCATAACTGATTCAGTTTTTAAGATATTGAGATAAAACTTGCTGTGTGGGTAGCTGAGTCTTTCAGAACAGACACTCTAAATGCAAACTGATCATGAGAAGTATTTGATGAAAATGTGACCATCAGGCCAACCGAATGTCATTGGAGTCAACATTGTCTGTCTTTTGGCAAAATATCTCATCACTGGATGGATTTCAATGAAATTCTGAGTCTGTGAAACTGATTCACATTTTAATTCAGTTAATTTCCAACTGGCTTTTGCTACTAATACACCTCAGATAGACCTTGCATAATTTTTAGGGATGTCTGATCATGTCGGTCTACCGTTGTTACCGGCAGATATTGGCATCAAAATGCAATAATGGAAGTTATTTGTATCAGTTTTTACTCTTTTTATTACACAACTTTTATAAACCATTCACTTATTATACATCAAACTCTTCAGCTACGTCAGCTTTCCCTCAAAATGTCAAAATATGACAGATCCAAGGTAAAGTTTTTGAGTTATTTTTGTTGGTTCGGTACAGCTGGCCTAACTTAAACTGAAGTCGTTGTCATATTTTTGCACTGATAATGTTTAAAGTCTAACTATGCACGAGGAAATCTGTGATGTGAGTTACCTAAAATTATTTAGTTTTTCTTTTTTAATATTTTGTTTCTTTTTTTTTTTTGGGGGGGGGGGGGGGTAAACCTTGGTATCGATTTATGAGTTAGACTAAATCAGCATATCGGAAATCGGTAAAAGAGCCAACATTTTACAACACTACAATTTTATTTAGCATTTTTGACCAATATGGCGGTAAATCCATGGTTTCTCACTACGAGATGATCTTGGTTTTGACTTTTTCATCATGAAAGATGTTCCATGCCCTCAAACAACGCTAGACTTTTAATCGTATTTCTTGTTTCTGTCAACGAAACCTTTGAAAGACCTTTGACTGTAAATCTTCCTCTTGAGGAATTTTCCCACGCGCTTACACCAGCACATATGTCTGTATTGGAATCTGTACGTGTGTGTGTGTGTGTGTGTTCAACACGTGTCTCCCGTATCAATAGGTTAATAGCTCAGATGTCAGTTTCAGTGAGTGGCTGATTAGTTGTGTGTTCACTAATCCACTCTGGGGCGGGGAACTATTGGCTTCCCCATTGATTTTAGCGTGGTGAGTAGGCAGAAGATAGAGAGAGGGGAGATCTATTGATTGACCCCAAATTAGCCCCCCTACCACCAACCCAACCTGCCGTTCCTGTACTCAGCCGACGCGCTCTCATTGGGCGAGCACGCTGGCAAACATTGGTTATGATTGGCCGCTTCGGCGGGTAGTGGATTGTCTCCCTTTTTGATGTTGCTGATTTGGAAGTGCTGCTTGTTTGTGATTTGGCTGTCACTTGATTGGCCGTCTTGCGGGGATGAGTGCTGCGCGGTGCTGTGTCTAACCATAGGGAGCAGCTGCTTTGGAAGCCTTTGATGAGCCAAATAGCAGCACTTCCACGGGGACAGCGCTACTTTTGTGCCTCTGATCACAAAGTGTGACCCTATTTGTAATGGTTACATGTTCCTTTTTTCTCTCTGGGACAAAGAATACTCAAAAAGGTGGATTCAAAAAACCTCCAGTCAATCACCGTCCCTTTCTTTTTACTCTTTTTGTCCTTCATGACTGTCAACCTGCTGCATCATATTCCTTTTTTTCCTGCTCTTTATCTCATTTTTTATCATTCACTCACTGCCAATCCCCACCTCTCCCTCCAGTCCCTCTTTTCCTGCGTCTAAGCTTTGAGCTGCCTCTCCTGAGCCTTTCCCTCCCATATATCACTCCATCTCATCCCTCTGTCTCCACCTCAGATATTCCTCTCCAGGCTCCTTTTCCCCACTGTCACTCCCCCCCCCCCCCTGTCTATGTAAGCAAGAGGAGGTTGTTAAACATTTTTCTTCCCTCTTAATTGTTTTGACTGGGCCGATTGGCATCCCGATTAGGCCCATTGATTTCCTGGCGCTAAGTGCATTGATTTTTAAATTTCTTATTGATCCCCGCTCTAAATCTCTTCCACACTCAGTCACACAGGCTCCCTGTTTGCAGGGGCATAGATGGTGAGGGGAAAAAAGGGTTGAAAGAGAGGAGAAAAATAAGAAAAACAAAGGCTGTTGGGTGAATACTCGCTGACCGGTACCCGTGGAGTAAATTAACAGAGTGGAGGAAGAGGTGGAAGCAACTTGAAGAGTTAAAAAAAAACACACCGATTGATTTTCATTCAAATAATTTGAAAGATTTGATTAAAGAAACATCAAATGTAAAGAAAATCAATATTTGAGTTGCCGTAAGAAGCACCTGGAAGCTTGTTTCCCGTCTGGAAGGCGCCTGGATGGAACATGTTCATCTGTGAGGAATGAGACGCTTTATGAGCGAACAGAGGTTTATGAGGGATAGACAGGTATTGGAAATGTCAGAGATGGAATGGAGTGTTTTGTCTCTGCCTTGCTGTTTCACATGCTCTGCAGAGCCGGCTGCATGTGTGTGTGTGTGTGTTATGACTGTGTTAGGTTTTAGAGGCCTGCGAGACGCTGAATCTTACATGCCCACTGGTGTTTCTCAGAGGGTGGTGGGCCTAATTGGCTGTATCCGAGTCTGTGCATGTGTGGGCGTGCACACACACGTGTGCACACGCCAAAGTGTGTGCGTGTGTGTGTGTGTGAGAGAGAGAGAAAGTGCAATGAAAGCTTAAACGAAGTAAATGGTGAATTCTGACTGTGTGTGTGTTTGCTTTTTACATCTGTTTGTATATTTTTCTGCGTGTCCCTCTGACCTTTCCCCGGCTGAAGCGTCCAGACTAAAATTCAGACTTTCGGTTTGATCGCATTTTCTCTTATTATCCTCTGTGCTTGGCTGAATTGTGCTAACCTTTTCTAAAGTCGTTTGCTGCTTTCTTGCCTCGGTGTGTTCCTTGCACGGCACAGAATATATGGAGCGAATGTACCATTACCGTGTCGCAATTACAATTTAGTCTGCGTAGATCCACTTAAGATAAGTGCTTTCAAAAAGCAAGGAAGGAAAAGCAACAATTGTCAGAAACACTAAAAGAAAAAAAAACATTAATTTCTTCACTGTTAGAGACGAGGGTCTGCTGGGACCTTAAGTTTATGTTTGATTATCGTTGATTATCACAATTTGATTATCGTGCTATTTTTAAAATGCACCGTTTTGCAATAGAAACACATTTTAGTTAGGGTTAGGGTTAGGGTTAGGGTTTAGGGTTAGGTTTAGGGTTAGGGTTTAGGGTTAGTTGTGGAAGGTTTGTGTTGGCTAAACATTACAAGATAAAGTGTTTAAAATACCTGAGAGACACACAGCAGATTCAAAAATGTTTGCATGAATTCAAAATCTGCATCTGCTCTCCTGTGATTGCACACCGTTACCACGGTAATGAATCTCAAACAGGTTGATGGCCGCTCTCACAGACGCCTTTTGCAGATGGAAGGTCAGAACCTGCAAAGTCAGCACACACACACATGCACGCACACACACGTCACTCCCAGCTCATGCACTTGCACATGTATGGCGAAACACACACTGTCCTGGGGCACACACACATTGACACAAATGCACACTCTTGGTCTAACACACACTGAAAGCGTAACCTTGACCTGTTGTTGTGCCAGCCTGCAGACTCACACAAGCCTCACCCATTCGCTGAGGGACCACAAACACGCACACACACACACACACACACACACACACACACATACATGCACACACACACACACACACACACACACACACACATACATGCACACACACAGGCTAAATCCAGATTTAGATCATAAACAGGATGTTTCTGAAACAGGAATTAACTGAATATTTTCAGTCGATTCTTTATAATAAACTTTTTATTTATTCTTTTTAATCTAGTCTTTAACATTATAAAATGTAAAAGGAGGCATTTTTACAAAAGTACCTCATAAATATCCAGTTTACGTTTAATTTCTCAACCTGGAGAGAGAAAATCTCCATTTCTCTCCTAGTAAATGATGAAATTCCTAATTGATTATTAAAATCGTTGCCAGATCGCCGTCTGCCAGTGGGCTAATTTAATCATCGAACACTCGCGCACCAACTCCTCTGATGAAGTTCAGCTTTATTTCTCACAAATTGGGAATTTGGCTCCTGAAATTCACCCAAATGTGTCTATGAAATTAGAGCAGATCCAAGCCCGCTCGGTGATGAATTTCACTGTCACAGACAAATTCGAAATAAATCTCTCGCCACGGACTTCCAGCATGTGTCGCACTCTGATAATTTCCACAATATCCTCTGCAACCCCCCAGGGGTCGATTTTTTTCCCCTTTCCTCCCGTTATTCCTCTCCCCCCTGTTTGTTTCTGTCCCTGTAAAATGCTGGTTGCTTTACTGAAATACTGCAGCGGTTTATCTGCCCTCCTTTTCCTCCCGTTCGTCCTTTCCAACTCTTTCCTCCCGTTTCAGCCCCCTCCCACACCTTTAGTTGTTGTTGTTGTTGAAGGAGCTGGTGGTGGTAGATGGGTGGGGGTAAGGGTGAGGCAGAGAGGGGGGGGCAGCAGCCGAGACCCAATGACGTGGGTGCGACATGTAACCGTGGTGCAGGAGAGGAAATCAATACATGAAAGGATGAGGAGCACTGGGGTGGATTACCGTCTGGGGCCCTGGCTACTGGAAAGATGGAGGGAGGGAGGTGTTGGGGGTGTAGATGAGGCCTGTGAGTGTGTGTGTGTGTGTGTGTGTGTGTGTGTGTGTGTGTGTGTGTGTGTGTGTGTGTGTGTGTGTGTGTGTAAAGGGGGAGGGTGTGGGGTGGATTAAGGAGGGCCAGATTGTCCAGTCCCCTCTCCTCTGCATCGCCTCCCCTGACCAAGTATCTTGACCCCTCCCTTGGCTTCTAAACACTCCTCGGTGCCGGTAGGCAGCCATCGGTGCACCTCCAGCTCTCCACACACTCTCATGCACACATGCAGGCGCAGAGGACTCTATAATGTGGAGTGAATACATGAACGGTCGCGGCCCGCGTGTGCCAGTTCTCCTGATAACCCGGCGCTATCTGGGTGGAGAATAATCGCCTGATATTACCAGTGTAAATTAAAAAGTCCCAGGGAGGCTGTATGTGTGTGTGTGTGTGTCTGTGTGTGTGTGTGTGTGTGTGTGTGTGTGTGTGTGTGTGTGTGTGTGTGTGTGTGTGTGTGTGTGTGTGTGTGTGTGTGTGTGTGTGAGTGTGTGTTCCTCCTGTGTGTCTCTGAGTCTCCAGCCTTTAGGTGCATCTGCAGCACTGCCAAAACCCCAGATAATAAATATCTATTATAAATATCATTATTATTGGGCCAATCTCCCCCAATAACGGAGCCTCCGTGAAAGATGGCACGAGGGACCGAGGTGGATATTGGCAATATATCAGCATTGATTATTGAGAGTGCTGACAGAGAGATGGAGGCAAAGTTAATAAAAACTAATAAAAAGACACGGAATACAGAAAGAACACGGGCTTTAGCGGGATCAAACGCTTGTTCACTGGAGGAAAGAGACGGTGGAGGTATGTGGAGATAGGGCTGTAAAGTCACGGTGTGTGCGTGTGTGTGTGTGTTGCATTTTCTGGTTTCATATGAGATCTGAATTTAAGTTTTATCTCTACTGGTGGTACTTTTGTGTGACTGTGGAATGGCACTGACATCTCCATACACACACACACACACACACACACACACACAAAACTCACTTTGTCTTCTCGTGTATGTGTGTTTTCTTGAATTGATCGAATCTCGGTTGGATCTGAACTCTGCAGTTGGGGATCCAAAGCCTCCACATCCTTCCCACACACCAACCCACAAACAACACTTACCTGCCCACACACACTCACACACTCACACACACACACACACACACACACACACACACACACACACACACACACACACACACACACACACACACACACACACACACACACACACACACAAATACACACACAGAAAGAGAGAGAGGAGAGACAAAAACACCAACAAACCTCATAAAAGCCCATGCATCATATCCATATTATCTTGACAAATCTATACATCATGTCAGACCACGGTTTTCTGTGAATATTGCATTTTGCCGTGTGTTACTGGTGTGTGGTGTGTGTGTGTGTGTGTGTGTGTGTGCAGACAGAGGATATGAGGATTGGCGCTCCATGCTGCTGTGCTGAGCTGGGACGGGGCGTCAGAGTCCATTCTAATGGGGCCTTGTTAGGCCGCTGACGGAGCCAGTAACGCCGCTGTTGGCCGCTATTGATTCCTGACCAAAGCTGTTATTGATGAGTGAGAATTTAATTCAACCAGCTCGTTTGTCATCGTGACATCACCATTTAACTACCGCCATGACATGGATGCGAACACCCCGGCGAAACGAGACGGGTTTTACACACAGGCGCACACACACACATTTAGGCTGATACAAATCATATGATAGAAGCACAAAAATCACTTGTGTGTTTATTTTCTGCTCTGTCCTTCTGCAGTAAAATGCACGTTCTGTATTCAAATACTGTTTTAAAAGAGTCAAATCCATCATTCAAAATGAAAAACAGGCAATTACCAAGAGTGCAATAAACAAAATGACTAATGGATGGCCCGCGTTGTGACTAATGTGTAGCCTAAGGATACTTTTGACTCGTTCTGATTGGACAAATATTTCATTCCACATCCTGACCTACAACACATGACACAGAAAACATGTCGGGCAAATTGCTCTGAATGTTCTTGTTGGTAGTGAACACAAAATGAACAACACCTGCAAATATGATGCAAGAAAAAATATTTATTTAAGAAAATATCAAAATACAGATTTAAATGTGCTTTAATTTAATTAAATAAACATTTGTTTCCTCTGAAAATGCAGTTATTTTATAACTTCTGCAGAAACATCTTTATTTTTTTAGCTAAAATACTAAATAAAAATGTTTTCAACATATAGTAAAATAAAAACAACACTATGCAGGATTTCCATTGAATGATTTTTATACAAAAGAACGTTAAAATGTCACAGGTGCAGGCCAAAAAGCATAAAACGATCAAATTTGTAACTTCTAAAGGTAAAAAGATGAGTTTATGTGAGAAAAAGAAAGAAAATTCTGTAACACTTTACAATAAGGGTCCCTTTATTAACGTTACTTAATGCATTATTAAGCATTAATAAACAAAGGGTCTCTTTATTAACGTTTCCGGTATTTTTAAGTGTCTTTAAGGTTAGGACAAAGGGCCAGGGGGGGTGTCTGCTTAGTAATGCATTACATAACATGGTTAAGCAGTTGTTACTACTTTATTTAATAGTTTATTAATGCTTAATAATGCACTAAGTAACATTAATAAAGGGACCATTATTGTAAAGTGTTACTGAAAATTCCAATTCTGGTTTTAGATGTCATTTATTTGATAGAAAACATCATAATTCATCAGAATTAATAATAATACGAGGATGGGCCGTCACAGTTTATCTATTAGAGGATTTCTGAAAAGAAAAGAGAGAAAAAGACACTTTTTTCAGAATAATTGTGTGAAAACATAGAATAGAAAACAATGGAGGCAGTTTTATGTGTCCTGATGGGGGGGGGGGACAATCAGGACCATGAACCTGCAATGAGAGCAGTCCAGCGGGGGTTATTGGCTTCGGCGACCCCCCAGGGGGGAGTTCTCCCTCCAGGTCTCGGGGGACTGAAACTGCAGGGACCGACTCGCTGCGGGGGCCCTGAAGGCACCACGCAGTACACACACAGGGGGGGGGGGGGGGGGGGGGGGGGGGACAGTCAGCTGAATTTAGACAGACAGATGGACAGAGTGAGACAGACTCTGGGTGGACATGGTCAGCTTTTGTTTTACTCGTCAGAAGACAGAAGCGGCGAACGTGATGAGGGAAAATATTTTTAATTGGGGGAGAAATCAGAATTCAGCTCAAGGGGGAGAGTTTGTTTCTGCCTTTAAAGTTTGTTCTGTTGGATAATGAGATCCGAGCGCCACGCATACCTGATGCTCTGGTGTGTGTGTGTGTGTGTGTGTGTGTGTGTGTGTGTGTGTGTGTGTACTGCTGACAGTTTTCCATGTCAGGTGGAGGAAAATGAAGAGTTTGGTGAAGAACAGTGTGTGGAGGACAAACGGGTGGATGCTGTTAGCACCCCCCCTTTCTCCTCACCTCCTCATCTTCCTCACCCCTCCAACACCATCTTATTTTCCTCTCCTTCAATCTCACACGCCCTCCCTCCATCCCTCTCTTCCACAGACGCGCACAACCACACTACATTCTACAAGAAATAATTGCTTTTGTCTGGAAGGAGTGCAGGGAGGAGGGAAAGGGGGCGCGCACGGCTCCCTTTGTGGAGAGAAGGGGGTCTTTGAAGGACAACTAGTCACTTCTCCTTTCCCCTTCTTTTTCTTTTCTCCTCTCTCCCCTTCTTGCCTCACCTCCTCACTCCTTACCATTTCCTCTTGTCCTCTTTGCTCCCCTCTCCCTCTCCTCCCCTCCTCTCCTCCTCTTCATTGGACCTGCGGATGTCATCTGTCATGTGTGAAGCGGAGGGAGAAGGACAATAAAACCAGGTTGTCTACAACAGGGGAGGAGACATTCTTCATAATTAAGAAGAGGCTACATTAGTGTGCGGCTGCACATTTCTCCACAATTAGTCTGTGTGCTGATGACTGGGTGAATGTGAAGTGATGAATGGCAAATTTACTCCCAAGTCCCCGTTAGAGGAGACCTAATCACCTGCAGATAGGCTACATGCAGTCCTGTGGGATGGGTGAGGCGGGGGATGCAGGCCCAACAGGAGCAGGCTCATTCCTATTGATCTGCCCTTATTGAATGCAATGTTTAAAGTATAGATTTTTCTATTTAAAAATCTATATTGACAATAATCTGGTGTGTAAGCGGCCGGCGTTGACTGATGCTGCCTGTAATTGACAGCATGTAACACGTAGCTGAGGAGTGAGAGGGATGCTGAGGGATGATGCTATGGGGGGATGCTGAGGGGGGAGGCAGATGTGGTTTTGCTTGTGACCTGTGCACACCTTGAATATCCTTAAGTGGTCTGGCAGCCTGCTCGAAAGTTCCTGCATCTAAATGATAATGATCCAGAGGACTTAATTGCTCCTGATCCGGATTCTTTTCTCCGGACTTCATCCCTGCAAGGAGTAATGCACTGATCACCACTGGCATCATTATAGCCGGTATTATTAAGAGAAGGGGGGTGGGGGGTGAGGGTGTGCAGAAAAAATCAATACAGGATACCTTTTGCAGCGGTAGTGAAAACGAGGGAGATGGAGGGTGGGTGGGAGGCAGGGGGGAGGGATCGGGGGAGGGAGGGTGTGCGGGGGAGGGCTGGTGATGTGTGAGTAGTAGCGGGTCCTCTCTCTCGCCTCAAATGTTGCGGCCAGCCTGTAGTGGCAGATCGCTGCAATCCTGGAGGGGAGCCGGGTCGAATGAATGAGAGATCGGGGGTTCCCAAATAATACTGGGGGACAGACAGACAGAGAGACAGACAGGAAGACAGACAGACAGAAAAAATATCTACCCAAAAATAACAAAAACAAAGAGAGAGACACACACAGGCGGATGGACGGAGAGACGGCAAGTGTTCCGATAAAAGCGCGACATCATCCTCACCATCATGATCGGCTTCTAGTTCATCTTGTTTAGAGCTTCCGTTGTTTTGATTTGAAACTATTTATTTATTTATCTATTTATTTATTTATCGATTGATTGCGTTTTAATTACGGCGCGCGAGGGAGGAGGAGCGTCAGGGCCATGCGCGCGCGCCTTGTGTTTTCTGTTATTTAATTTCCCGTTTGTGTTTATCAGACACGCGTTTCATTTTTTAAACCTTTTTATTTATTTTTTAATGAAGCTGCTTTAAATGAGCTCGCGACGCGACCCGCTGCTCTGCGCGTGCGGATGAATGTACATGTATGTGTGTGTGTAGCTAAAGAGAGATAGAGCCCTCACGCGGAGGAACCGGAGAAGGAGCGCGTGCAGCTAGAAGACCAAATACTACAGAAATCCAAATAAGACTTTCTACTAACTCTGTCGTGTGTTTTTTAGTTGCTACAGGGAGAAAACCAAAGCTAACAGGAAAATCTCGGCTCAGCGACTGTTCTCATGCCTTTTCTTAAACAGGAAGCGTAGCTGGTGAGGAGAGAGAGGATAGAATAAGCTCCAGGGGCCTCTATGTTTACTCAAGGAGAAAGCTTTAGCGGCGTGAGACGCAGACAGGTGACCCGCAGCCTCTTTATTATTTACAAACCTGTAATTGTAACAGAAGTTTTCATGTAGCTGAGCTCCTCTCGATCCGCCTGTGTGTCAGGGACCAGATACACCACATGCTCTATGCACGTTTACACCAAAAACGAATGTTTTTATTCTAGTCGACATCCACACATGTAAATAAAAGCGCGCAGCTGGTGGGGGGCTAGTATTATACACATGTGCGCACACCCAACGGCGAATGCTGCGAGCCAAGTAAGAAGCCCCCAAAGCTGTCTGCCTGAGAATCGGACGAAGAGCCAGCAGCGTGAGACAGGAGGACGCCGCTCCTTACTTGAGTCCGATTATTTGCATCCAAACCAGAAGCAGGAGGAAGACCATGTTTGTCCCCTTGCCGGTGCCGTTCGTGTTTCAGAGAACTGCCCCTGACCTCAGCGCCTGGCGTCTCAAGTCCCCCCTGGCTCTGCGCTCCAACTCCGGTAAGACATCTTTTCTCCTCTCCCTGCTCACACCTCCTCCATGTCGGCCAGCCGCGCAGACCCGCCCCGCCTCGCTCTGAGCCGATGCGCTTAGCGGGGAGATGCGCACACCCACTTACGCACTCCTCCTGTTTATTTTAAAGGTCTTTTAAAAATAAAGAATAGAGTCCGTTGCGCTTTTGGAGAGGTTGTCACATTCAGATGATCCGAGCGCACTTGCAGATAAACGTCCAGTCCGACGCGCCGCTGCTCCAGCCCTGTCTTCCCATCTCCATGCCCGTGTGCTCCTTTTCCTGCTCTCCTGTCTCCGTCCCCGTCCTTCCCGTCCTCTCCACTGCCTGCGCCTGAGCCTCAGCCTCCGACTCTCCCCAACTAGACTCTCGGCAGGCAGGGAATATTCATGCCAACTTATCGATCCTGCGGAGATCGATTCCTGGGCCGGTGGAAGAAGTGAGAGGGGGAGATAGAAGGAGACGTAGGTGCACGGAGGAGCACCACCATGCTGAAGGAGAGGAGGAAAGAAAACCATTTGTTTTATTGTTACAGTGTTTGTGCTTCCTTCACTTTTATTGTCTCTTATCAGCTTTGAGAGCGTTTAAATAATAACAATCTAACTTGCATTCAAGTTGCCCATCTTAGTTTGGAGTGACTGCGTCTTTCTGTCCCGTTGCTCGGCTGCTGCTGGGTTAGTAGCAGAGGGGAGTCAGGGAGGGGGGAGGAGGGCTGGAGCTGAAGATGTGGCGCCGTCTGCGTTTCATCTGCGCTCAAGTGGAAGAAAAGGATGCATGGTGGGAGCAGCGAGGCCGGGTTTAGTGTGTGGTTGTCAGAGGATCGTTCAGCTTCCACTCGTTCTCAGACGTAGAACAGCTGCACATCACTTGACCCCCTTAACATCTTTCTGTCCTGGATGCTCAAACTCGCAGCCTTCAGTGTGTGGGATCTAAGAGGCAAATTAGACCATTAAACTCCTTCAGTTTTGAAGTTATACTCTGCTATAAGGTAGCTGACCTTAATGGCTATTATCACCTCCACTGACAGGGAAAAGGTGGTGGTCATGGTCTTTCTGAGTGAATGTGCATGCTTGTTACCAAAATGATGGGTTTTAATGCAACTATATGATACCACAGGATGTACAATCATTTATCTTTTTGGGTCAACACAATTCAAGATGGCCACCACCACTGAGCAACATCTGCATATACCAAATCTATTTTGCAGATGGAACATTTGAGATGTTGGCATGAACCATCCGCATCACTCACTCTGATGCATTAACTGGTTGTATGAGATATCTCTAGCGTGGCATGCCATCCTATATAAGTAATTATTTATAATGTGTGTCGATTGAAACAACCCCGTTGTTGGGCGGAATCTAAGGTTGGACAGGACCAATCAGAGCAACGAACAATGTGACGTAATCATCGCTTGGTCAACAGGGTAGTCCGCCACAAACCGTCGAAGAAGAAGCAAATACATCCTTTTTCAAAATAAATGACTTAAAGTAACAATGTGTAGTTTTTACCATTAATCTCTGGAAATGTCCATCGAAATGTTGTTGAAAATGAATTAAATGATGCTCAGTTGTTGAAATATATTGGCGGCTTCGTAGCATAAAACCATAAAAATCAGGTATAAAATACATCTGCGTGGGTGTAAGTATCTGGGGGACGCCATATTAGACGCCATGTTTCCTTCCACGGGAGCCCGTGAGGACATTTACTGATTTGTAACAAGTGGTTGCAAAACTTAAACATTTACCTCTTCGCTCGTTGCCAGTGATGAAAGAGAGTCTGATGTAATTTTGCTGCAGGTTGAACGTTCTGACGAAGTTCTCGTTCTAAAGCTGCACTCCCAGGGATTTTTTACCCTAATGGCCTTCCATTGGTAAGGTCTTACTCAAACACAAAAATGATGCTTGCTTGCAATGATTTAGGTACTGCCCCCTATCGCAAGGGAAAATACACACTGTCACTTTAAGTACCTCTATCTGCTCTTGTGTCAAAGAAAAACTCAAGTCTAAATCGGTCAAAGTCGATGACAAAGCCGTTTTAGACAAGCATTGTTCCCGAGCCGACGCCATCTTTGTTGTTTTCTTCCATCGCAGCTCTTAAGCCCAACAAACCTAGACCGCTTTGTTGGCTCGACACAAAGCCAACCTGCAGAGAAAAACCTTTTGCCACGGTTGGTGTAGGTTTCTAGGCTAAGATATCTCATGAACCACTGGGTACATCTTATCAAAGCTCTGGGAAAGTCTCAGGAACTGATTAACCATAGGAGTCAAAAAATTCAAGATGGCCACCACAGTCAACTCACATTGAAAAATGCAAAATAACTATAACTCTGTCAATTTTAACGACACTGAGCAAAAATTTAAATGTCTCATTCACTCCTTTTTTCCCCAATAAACCTGCTGTGGTCTCTAGTGTGAATAAATGCCTCGTGAGTTCTTATCTGTGGAAAAATGCTCGCACGCTCCTGTTTTAGGGGTGTGTGGCGGTAAACGACAGGATTACGAGTCTTACTCATTAATGTTCATGATATGCTAACGTCTCTCTTCTGATTGGCTAACAGAAACGTGACTCTTCCACTGCCTCCATTCGCTCTTATTTCTTGGAAAAAAATGTAACTTTGACGTTTTATCTCCACAAATATCCTGAATCCGCCATGTTGGGGAGTTGCTAATGCTAATGGTTAGCTTCTACTTGCTCTGCTCTCTCCTGGCTGCAAAATGGGCAAAAATGGGCGGGGCCATTAATGCTAACTTTCCCTATGACATAGAAGAGACTGGCTTTTTTTGATCTGACCGTTTTCCCGTCTATTTCCTTTCTGTGGCAAATGCAGGTTATGAGAGTTGATATTTAGCATTCATATGCTACTGTGACCCGTTTCTCTTGTGTGGCACCAGCTGGGTGTAATTCAGAACATTTGCTTTGAGATGTTGCCAAATTTTGTGACATCGCCTGAGGTCAAAGGTCAAGATTTCACCAAAATGTCTTTATCGCTACCATTTCTCACATTTTGACATGAAAGCTAGAGGGTGAAATAGATTCCTTCAAGGATTGCTGGGGCCTTTAATTCAATCTGCTGCTGGCCTTTGGAAATCGTTGGGCTCTTGAAGGTCCAGCCCTGCCTACCCTACCCTAAACACTTATCATCTCTTTTCCAGATCAGTTTTGGGGGTCATTCGATTCCAAAGACGGCCAGCTTCACCTTTTAGTCCTCACGCTCGCTCAACGTTACACAACCTGTGACAGCGAGAGGACAGGTGATAGAGGCAAAGAGAGAAAAGGAGTGCAGAGCGATGAAAATGACCCGTTACCTGTTATAATCTCTGGAGATTTACACGGTGGGAAGAGGGAGGAGACGTTGGAAGGAGGAAGAGGTGAAGGCGCATGCAGGAACCGAGGAGGAGGAGGAGTTTTTGCGCTCCACGCTTTGAAAAATGGCGAATGTCAGAATGAGATAAAAAAAACGTGGAAAGAGAGAGTGAGGGACGAGGAGAGTGGGTGAAAGTAAAAGCAGATGACAGAGTGAAAAACGATGAGGGTGAGGAAAACTCGGTTTGAGCTTGAGAGGTGAGAATAAACCACAGATGAGCCATTACGCTGCAGCGTCCCGGCCCGGGACCGGCGTCTGAACAAGCAGGCTCGGGCTGCAGAGTCCTCTAGACGAGGAGGCGTTACGCTGATTTTATTCTGTGTGGATGAAGCAGAACGATGATCTGGCCTTTTTAATCGTTTTGTTGGTGGTTTTCAAGAACAGCAGAGGAGCGTTGCTGTTTCAGATGGACGACACCTCAGAGATGCTGTTTTAGATTACAGATAGTCTTTTGCTTTCCTGATCTGCCAGTGGGCTCAAAATGAGCACACACACACACACACACACACACACACACACACACACACACACACACATGCTCAGTTAACTCGTCTCTTTGACTGGTGGCAGCTACTTGACTCCTTTGCGTTGGAGCTTTGTGTGGGGTCAGAGGTCACGGCAGCAGTGTTAGATTCAGCCCCACCTGACCCTTCTCTGCCCCCCCCCCCTATGTTTTCATTCCCTTTCATGTTACAAGAGGCCTCCAGCGCTCATGCACAGCCCCTGTGGGGGGGCTCACACACACATACGTGTCATCATGAAACAGACGGGCCATCGTATATACAGTAGCTATACAACAAGCGCCTCTACCTGCTGGTTTTGTTCTATTTTTAATGGCGTCGTGTCTGAGGGTACAGGTCAGCGCCACCGCCGTGTGAACCGCACGCGTGCTCGTAGTAAAGTGGTTTTGCGCAGCCATCAGCATTAACCGGCGTATGAAAGTTTAATGGGACACGGAGGAGAAACCGACGAGTTTCCCCACGCAGCACCGGGTTTGATATGATACGACGGGACGTCAAGGAGACCGGAGACGGCTTTTTTTCCACCCCCCCTTCTCCTTATCTTTCACACACACCAAGATTCAGTTCATCTCAGCTGTGCACCTTCTTTCACACAACATTAACCACCATCACCCGCCGTCTGACTCTTTCCTTCACAAGCACTTAGACTTACAGATACATCTCAGATTTTAGCCCCTCGCGGGTTGCTCTTCTTCTGTCAGAGTAACATCATGACTATCTTATTACAGGAGCATGATCCAAAACTATTATTTAACACGTCTGCGTATGTGCTCCTCGCCTCCTTTTGAGACATTTTTATGATGTGCACAAGGCCCTGGCACGTGTATTTAATTGCTACATGATGTAAGAACATGCATGTGCTCCGCTGTTTGCTGTGTGTGTGTGTGCGTGTGTGTGTGTGTGTGTGTGTGTGTGTGTGTGTGTGTGTGTGTGTGTGTGTGTGAAACGAAGAGGGAATAAGAGTGTATGCGTGCGTACAACTATGAACACGCGTGTGCAAACTAGTGTGTGTGGATATAGATTGGTTTGTGGAGGGGAGCGTGCAAGTCGCAGTGTTAACATGATTGCAAATGACAAAATGTCAACCTGGGTTTGTTAGCAACATAATGGGGAATCAATAGACACGAGAAAGATGTCAATACTACATGCTTTATTGCATTAAGCTACCTCTCTGCTTCTCTGTGGCTCCCCTCTCCTCTCCATTTCCCTTTTTCCCTCTGTCACAATCCCTCTCGCTCCCCGTGCTCTGCTCTCTCCCCGTGGTGGTGGAATTAGATTGCAGCATATGAGTCTGAATGTAGCACACCAGTGGCAGGATGCTCCAGGAGCTAATGGGCTATCAGTTTGTCTATTTAGTTTGACAACGTGACACGACCCGAAGAAGCACGAGCGGGCGACGACCTTATGTTTAACGGATGCATTTATGTAATGAGTCCATCATAAAAACCCATCGATGAATGCGATTCCGGAAACGTAAAAGCCTCTGCCGTGGCAAATGAAATCATTCCTGCTCTAATTAAGGCACTTTTAAAAGACATGTAGTTTCTTGTTTGCTAATTTTTTATTAGCGGTGGCAGCCATCTTGAATTGAGTTGATTTCAAAAGCTACTATCGAAGCTTAGATTTGACTAAAATCTCAGTGGCTCATCAGGCTGACTCCATTGGTTAAAGACCAAGTTCACTTAGTCTCTAGTATAAACAAATGTCTTGTGAGTCAATCTCTGTAGGGAAAAAGCTCTGGCGCTCCTGTTTCAGGAACTAGAAGTGAGCCAGAGCAGAGGTGACCAGCAGACGACAGGGTTTGGAGTAAACTCAGAGTGATCGATCATGTTTCAAAAACAAGTAAAAATGGTTTAAGTGAACTTGATCTTTGAAGAAAGCTTTAAACAAAGCTTGTGTGGGTGCTGGAGAACATTTTGAGAGTGAATCTTTGCCAGTACCATGCCTCATTTTGACTGAGTGGCCATTTTTGTGTTTGCTAATGTTGATCACTCTTTTTGTCTGACTTAAATTTGGTTTACTCCCAAAGTTAATCAGGTATAGATGAATTTGTAAGGTTTACTTTCCTAAAATGTTAATAAAATCTATCCAGAAGCTGATGTGATGCTTATTATGATTATTGGCTAAGATCTCAGTAGGAATCTATTATTTGTTGGGAGTGATTCTCAGCTACAACCACAACAAATACCAGCTCAATATTTGTAAAATTGACTGAGAGTGTTTTTGTGTGTTTGCTAACGTCGATGAGCTGTGGAGGACATCTTGAACCAGGTTGTTTCCAAAAGCAAACCAGTGAAGTGAAGACTTCCTTGGAATTTCATTTCAGTCAATGGCAAAAACATCATAGCCCAAATTCCACCTTTAATCTAACTAACACTAATAGAGTCTGTCTGTAAGTGTGACGTTTTTGCTCCACAAGGCTCCTTTAATCCTATTAACTGTTTACCTGTTGTTACTGGATTAGCACAGGTGTGCTAATGTGGCGGTAGTGTGGGGATTTATACGCGTACTGGTTCAGACTAATGCTGATGAGGTCCCACAGCTCATTAGGAGCATCAAGTGGGATTGAATTTCCCAGATGAATCGCAGGGAGACACTCATATCCAACGCGTCTTCGAGCATTAGCGACCATTAGCACACACGCGTACACACATCGGCCTTTCACAGGGAACGTGACCTTTACAGGCGTCTCTTTTCAACTTGCATACTCCAATAAAAAACACTTTGAAGTAAACCCAGCAGGACACGACGAAAACAATATTTAAATACCGTAATGAGGCCGTTTGTTGGTTTAAATTCGTCTCGGGCTTGGAAAGAAAATTCTGTGCAGTGGGTCAGTGTGTCCGGTGAAATACAACCTAGCATCAGTCCTAACCAGACCACTTAATCAGGCCCAGAGACCTTAATCAGCTGGAGAGCACACACACACTCACACACACAGAGGGGTGGATGGAGTGTGTGCAGTTAATCAACACATCAGCAGGACCAAACACATACAAACCACCTGACTCCATTCTAGATATTGATTTGTACTTCCTTCTGCGGTTCTGGTTCCCTCTCCTTATCTGTCTGTCCGTAGAAAACAGACGATGTGCAAACCGAGCGCTCAGGAATACTTGACCTCTCTCGTCTTTTACTCCGAGAGATGCTTAGTCAGATGCAGCGAGGCTGTGATCAGGGTTTACGATGCCGCCGCTATCTGAAAACCAAGCGGATAAACTAAACTTTAATCTCCCGCTGATGGCGTGGAACACCTTTAATTGCTCGTTTCTTCCAAAGATGGAGGTAAATTCCTCCGGTCAAAAGAGCCAAAGCTTTCATCGTAGCCTTTCGGTAAAATATGCATCATCTGAGAAGTCTATTCGCTGAGATGACAGCGGTCTTATTTATAGACTATCAATTGTGTTTTCACCAGCCGCCGTCCCTTTTGTTGTTGATTGCTGCAGGCTATCACCTCTGCCACCTGGCTCATGTGCCAGTACATTTAGATAATAAAAAAGGCCAATAAAAACCAGAGGTTTGATTGGGTGTCTCCCTTTTAGCCCAGCAGCTCAGAGCCGACGTCTAAATCAGAGATCCCTCTCTCCATTTCATTTAGCTGATAAGATTTATGGTAATGAAGGGGTCCTATTAACCTTTGGGGTTCTGCTGCGTGTCCTTCAGATGAGAGTGCTCAGCGATCGGGGTTAGAGGCAGAGGAAGGGAACGTGTCACATAATTGCAAATGCATCCACACACAGAGGAGACAGAGACTCCCCAAAAGCAGCTCAGGCCTTTCAGAGAGCTGAATGCATGTTTAATCTCCCTTCTCCCTTTTTCTTCTCAGCGTTTTCCCTCTTCCTGATCCCGTCGATCCTTCCTGCTCTCAGCGGGAGCGTTCTGTTCTGAAATTAATCTGTTGTACTCCACCACCTCATTTCCTTCTTGTGCAATCTCTTAGAACCGGCTCGTCTCTCTTAAAGGTGCGAAGTCCTTCTCTTTGCTGCTGAAACACGACGTCAAAAATGATTTGAATTCTTAACTTTGTGTATTGTTTTTCTGCAGATTTAGACGACGTAGCCACTATTTGGTGCTTCTGTGCGTATCTCGCTGTCTGAATGTAAATGTTAGACTTTGACAGATCTCCCGTGTGTTGCTAATTGGACCATCTGGGCCGCCTTTCTGCTCGTGTCTGTCCATATCAGCAGTTTTAACTGGTTGTCCTAAAATATTAGGGAGCGGCGTAAAAAGGGGGGATGTCGGAGGGGAGGCTGAAACCCCTCCCTCCTCTGTACAAGGGCTGCACCCCTCTGTCCCTTTGTCTGCTCCTAAAAGGGACGAGGAAGGAGGTGCGGCGCAGGGGGTGTCGGAGGAGTGACTAAGTGACCCCTCGCTCCCCTTCTTTTGACGCTGCCATGTTCCGTCCATTCTGCCGTGCACGTCCCTCGCCCTCCCTTCTCTTTCATCCCGTTTCGTTCCCCCTTTTTTCAGCCTGGTTAAGTCGCCATGGCTGTTGGCCCCGCGCGTCCTGCCCTCTCCCTCCTCTCGGCGCTCTCACGTCTTCGGGAACAGCAGCCTGGTTGCCAAAGTGTCTGTAGGACACATTAAGGCCCATAAAAGCCCAGTCTGCCGTCGCACTCTTAACCACCAGTCAGACGTAGTGTGCAAAAGTGACTTTAAATGAGTCTGTGATTACCTTGGAACATGGGCAGATGCCGAAGTGGCCAAGAGAGAGAGGCAAGGCCAGAGCGTCGCGGAGAAGGGAGGGAAAGTGCATCTGTCGGGCTTTTTATGAGAAAATCTAAGGCTAAATAATATTAGTTTGTCTCACAACTAAGAGCTAAAAGGTTTATCTGAGTGGAACAACTGATGGCAAGTTGGAGCCCCCCCTCCACATCGCAACCTGCTTGTTCCGCCCCTCCCCATCGCCCCTCGTCCTAATTGGCCACATGCTGCCATGAGTGACAAGTGTAATCATCAGTCAAATTATGATGGGAGGGGGGGTGTAGAAGGTGGAGGTGGAAGAGAGGGACAGCAGAAGGTGGAGGGGGCAGAGGTTTGAAAGGATGCACTTTGATCAGAGATGGAGAGGGGGTGAGCGGGCAAACATGGAAACCTGCTGTCCACACACCTGCTGCTTCAGCGGCGCTGCAAACTCCACAGAAAGGCTCCTCGGCTGCAGACGGGGGTTCAGATAATGCAAATAGGGTGAAATTCAGTCCTACGTGTATGGTCGGAAAGAATAAAACCAAGTCACGCGGGGAGAGGTTCAGTCTTTGTTTCTGACTCGCAAAGACGTCAGGCCGCGTTACGTTTGTGTGCACGTCGTTACCGAGAGCAGATGTTGGCTTTCCAGCCAGCTAACGAGGTTTAGAGTAATTAGGAGTGCTGATGAAGCGCTTTGATTCCCCGGCTGTGGCGGCCCTCTCATTAGCGGCTAGCTGGTTAGCGCTGCAGCAGGCGCTCCAGTCACATCCTATTAGGCGGCTCAACGTACACTCTGAATTAAGAGCAGGAGATTAAGAGGAGATGAAAACTGTCTGCGTATACCCGCACAGATACATACGCACACATGTCACACACACACACACACACACACACACACACACACACACACTGAGTCAGAGCGTTTTTACAAAGCAGAGTCCACAAACACACTGTTCTAATGAAGGTTTTTACTGATCAGAATCTGTTTCTTTTCCCTAGAGACCACACACACACACACACACCAAATAAATCACAGATTTGAACATTCAAGCCCTTTTTGTTTGTGTTTGCGCACAAATCCAAGTGGCGTTTCCAACAAATTAAAAGAAAACAAAAAGACGACCTTGAAAACTCTTCATCCGTCAATACTCTCCACATGCTCTCCTCTCCTCTCTCGGTGTCTTGTCGTCTTTTGTGTGATGGAGTGATTATTGAGGACGTGGCTCCTGTGTTTAACACTGGTTGATGAAGTCCGCCTTTGTCTGTCTGCGCTAACCTGTCGCAACCGGGACGCTGCTTATAGCAAAATCAATACACAGAGTAGAAGAGGGGAGGCCAGGCCCGGCGAGGGGAGGTGGAGAAAAGAAAGGATGGAGACGTGGAGGAGGGATGGATAAGTGCAGCTAAGAGACGGGGAGGAAGTTATACAAAAAGGGGGAAAAGGAAGCAAGTTGGTTTGCTTTAGAGGCGTTTGAGCGATGGTGCTGATGGTGTGAGTAAAACAGGACATTTAAATGTATATGTTTGTCTTAGCTGTCTTCAGCCTTGACCTGGGGGGCTGTTTGTGTCCCTTGTGGTGCTTGTGCATGTGATTGTTGGAGTGCGGCAGCCCCTATCTGTGTAGGACCATCAGCTCTGTGTGAGTGAGCTCCATCAGCTCCCACTCCCCAGAGTTAAAACCAGTGTGAAGAGACGAAGGACGGGATGGGGAGACGGAGAGGTTCAGGGGCAGTTGTGTGAGAGACGCACAGCTGGGAAATGAGAAATACCCCCCCCCCCCCCCTCATGCCACTACCTTCCAGTCACACACATACACGGACACACGATCCCCATCTCTTTATCCTCCCCTCAGGAAAGACGGTTTGGAGGTGGTGTTGAAGAGAGAGGGGGGGTGAAGGGAAGAGATGGAGAAGGGGACAGATAGGGGCATTAAAATTCATGGCTCCCTTTTTTTTATTTTCCTTGCTGAAAATCAATAGTGTTTACTATGAATGAGTGGAACAGTGGACAACAGCGGTGCCGGGGGGACGGAGAGACAGAGAGGAGGGAGACCGAAGGAGGAAGGGGGGAGGACTTTATTGCGATAGGCAGAAGCACCGGAGGCCAAGGTTAAAGACTAGCAGGGCCGGGGAGACGGAAAAAGATAGTAGCGCAAAGTAAATTCAGTTGTCTTCTGAATCAGACGTTCTGTCCTGTAAATGCATATTTATAGTTGGCTAGCATAACTGCGTCATGCTAGCGAACCGGGATGTTCTCCGCAGGAACATCAGTCGTTCCGCTGCCTTTTGGTTTTGTTTCTAGCTTTCCATCCCTCGCTTCTCGCTTCAGCTGACTCCACCTTTCAGAAACCGTGTGTGTGTGTGTGTGTGTGTGTGTGTGTGTGTGTGTGTGTGTGTGTGTGTGTGTGTGTGTGTGTGTGTTAATTGGCAGACCACAAACACCACTGACCACTGATTCCTCACAGAAAAACAGCAAACACATGCACACACACACACACACACACACACACACACACACACACACACACACACACACACACACACACACACACACACACACACACACACACACACGCGGCTCACACTGAGTTGCTCAGCAGCCCTGACCCTGTTTCGTGCAGCTAAAAGCCTGGAAGTTCAGGATGGCTTACCAGTGTTTTGATTAAGCGCTGCCTGTGTGTTTCACACCACTTGATCAAAGCACAACTGTGTGTTTTATCTCTTTTTTTTAACTAGCTGTGTCTCTGAGATGTTTCATAGCGGTCGAAGCTTTAAAAGCTGTTATTCCATTTTACTGCTGGCAAAGTTCTCTCTGTAAATAAAAGATAAACGACGTTTAAATTACTCTCTGAGTCAAATTTAGCCGTTTTCTCACATTTTCTGCATCGAAACGTGGATTTAAGCTGGACCTGATGGTCCTGAGTGTGTGCAAAGGTGCCGGAGCGGCCATCTTGTCCACATCTGGCCCCTCGTCGTCGTGCATGCTCCGTGTGTTGCGTTGGTGCTTTGTTGTGCACGCGTGTTGTTGTGAGTGAGCTGTTCAGAGAATGATATATATGCAGTGGGCTCATGCATAATGGAGAGTTGCAGGTGAGATGGTCTAAACGTGAACTGCTGGTATGTGGAGGGTTCAGGGCCCATCTCACCCGAGCCGTTTGCATTAGCATAGCATCTCCATTTCAAATCGGCCCGTCACGAAGCAGCCGGATGTTTTATTCAGCAACAGATATTGATCACGTATTATGCGTGTGTATCCGAGCCACGTTGCACGGCGGGTATGAAAATGAAGGCTGTGCATTCTGATTGTTTATTTTCTTCTATTTTTCACCAGAGTGATTTGTTTACTTGTTATAAAAGCAAACCCGAGCCGTCTGAGTCGATCCTTTCAGCCGTGTTGACAGGAAGAGTTTTCCGAGGTCAGAGCGGCACGGTGTCGGCACGTTCATGTGTCTTCGTTAATGCGCCTCCTCCAAAGAAAGCGTTGTGCACTAACTTCGGTTTCTAAGTGCACTCTCCGAGCTTTTTGCTTCTTGGTCTAAACGACCTCCAAGCACCCGTATACATTAACAGCCAGCATTTCACTATAGCAGCTCCTTCTCTGTGTGTCCACGTGTTTTCCCATCAATATTTCTCCACGTGTTAAAACACAGAGCCGAGGCCGCCTCCGCCTCTGTCATGTGTTTTTTTTTTTACATCCATCCATGCTGCTCTAAATCTGCCGTCTCTAAATGACTGGAGCGGATGAGAGGTCACAGTACATTGGGGGAGGAGGAGGACAATGCAGGCTGCCGCTGTGATGGAGCTCCCCGTTGCCTTTTATGAGCCGACGTGGTCCGGTTTGGGACAAACGTCGGTCACAAACTTTGCCTTTTATTTTATTTTACTTGAATATTTATTTTTGTCCCTAGAAACTGGTCTTCTAGCCCCGTTTTAGATTTTTTTTTCCAACTCTCTGTCCACCTACCCACCACACCTTCTTTCCCCCCCTTACTCTGTTCCCTTAGCGACCGTTTCCAAGGTGCTCAGTCCCAAGGGCTGGAGGAGGGGTCCAGTGATGTCATGCATGCATAACTCCACACCTGTAATTCATGGCCGGCTCCCCCTTCCTCTTTGTCATCGTCACTTTTTTCTTTCTTTACTGCTTTTTTTTTAAGTTTTCTCTTATTTTTCCCACATTTTCCTCCTAAATCTTAACGTCCATTTCCCCGGCTCCTTTTGCTCCATCCCTATCATCCCAACATGATGCTCCACCGCCTGTAAAATCTACTTTTGATCCAGGGAATGACTCGTTCTGCTGATTTAAAGTTGCGAGGAGGCGGAGGCTTTATGGAGCAGTGACACTTGTCTTTTCACCAGCCATTACGGGACAGGCAGCTGAGGTGCCCTCTGTCCATCGTGTGCATAACTCTCCACATCTGCTCCATGTTTAAAAGGTCATTTGTCTAACCTGACATTTTCTGCCCTTACCAAAGGTTTCCTCCACATCCAGCCCGGCCGCCTCAATCAGAGCTCACGTCCTCTCATCTATTTATGAACGTTTGGATAAACCTGTTCTGACAACACATCGCTCTGCGGCGTCGGGAAATATCAGGAGAGCAGGAGGCTGAATTCTATCGGCTTGTAATGTTTCATAAACTACAAAATGACAGATGTGCTCTCCGTTGTGTGTGTCCGTGTGTGTGTGTGTCCGTGTGTGTGTCCATGTGTGTGTGTGTGTGTGTGTCCGTGTGTGTGTGTGTGTGTTTGCTGTGGGTCTGGGTTGCCTGGGTAATGGGGCCACAGATTCCAAGAAATGCAACTTCCAATGGGAAGTGCAGTGAGTTGGTGGACACACACGCTCAACAGGGTTTGATTATGGGGATTAATGCATGTGCGTGAGTGTGTGTTTGCATAATGTGTGTGTGTGTGTGCTATTACAGGTTGAGTTTTCAGACCGTTGTTGCAGCGAGGCCGTGTGTGTCAGCAGGATGCTGGTTTTTTAAACTCAGCACAGGTTGTCACTCTCCTGGTTTTTTGCCTCCTGCTCCTTTTGTTCCTCTCCTTTTCCACCATTTTGGATTTTGTCTGGGACAAAAACAGCGGCCCCCACAGAAAGGCCCCCTACCTGAACCCTGCTTTCCTCCAGACACTTTTCTAAGCTCCCCCTCCATCACACTCTTCTGTTCTCTTTCCTTTTCTTTTTTAGGTTTAATGGTGTCACCTCGGTAGGGTTTTCTAAAGCACGCCGTGCAAGGTTTAAAAACGACCTTGCATGGACAGAAGTGTTCTGTGTTCAAGACAAAATGTAAAGCGTCGATTTCAAAACCTCGTTATTATCATGAACAATTACCTTTGTGCGTTATTAAAGAATATTAAGTATTATATTCTCTTTACTGGGTCAGCCTGTAGACAAAGAAACGCTACCATTAAAGCTTTAAGCCCCGCCCCCTCCATGGAAAACAAATGGGACCTTTTCCTCATAAAAATGATTTAATTTTTATCTTTTGTTATGTCAACACGTGTCCAGATGTCTCTCCTCAGCTTGGAGCTTGCCCCAGTGTGTCCTCCATATCCTCCATCGTGTCCACCTCCTCAGACCCCTCTCAGATTAAACCCAGTGTGTCCTCCATGTCCACCGTCCTGTCCACCATTGTGTCCTCCTCCTCAGTCCTTCCCAGTGTGTCCTCCATGTCCACTGTCATGTCCTCCTCCTCAGACCCTCTTAGACTGAGCCCAGTGTGTCTTCCGTGTCCACCGTCGTGTCCTCCTTCTCAGATCCTCTCAGATTAAACCCGTGCGTCCTCCATGTCCATCATCATGCCCACCATCATGTCCTCCATGTCCACGTCACGTCCTCCATGTCCACCGTCGTGTCCTCCGTGTCCACCGTCATGGCCTCCTCCTCAGATCCTCTCAGATTAAACCCGTGCGTCCTCCATGTCCATCATCATTTCCACCATCATGTCCTCCATGTCCACCGTTGTGTCCTCCATGTCCACCATCATGTCCTCTATGTCCACTGCCGTGTCATCCATGTCCACCGCCGTGTCATCCTCCTCAGCTCCTCTCAGCCTGAGCCCAGTGTGTCCTCCGTGTCCACCGCCCTGCCCACCTCCTCACCCCCGTGTCGTGGTGACGGGAGGGCTTGTTGAATGAACTCTGTGGTTGTACTGACAGATCAATGATAAAGAGAAATGACATCAGCAGTAATGTGTCTCCCCGTGTTTTCATTGACTCCCCCCTCCTCCCCCCTAACCTTTACTCCACCTTGGGTCTTCTCCTTCTACGTTGCCCCATAAACGATCTTTCCATCTCTTTATGTTTGTCATTATATGTATCTTTTATCTACGTCGTTTGTTTCTCTCTGTTGGTCTGTCTATCCTCTAACTACCTCCCCCCTTCCTCCCCCCCTCCGTCTCTCCCTCTCTATTGATCCAGTCATAGTTTTCTCAGTCTTCACAGTACTGGGCCGCGCTAATCAATACAGATAATTGTCTGCTCTCTCTCGATGCCAAACATAGTCTCCCCTTCTCCCCTCTCTCCCTTTTTATCAATGAACCCCGGTCTTCCCTCACCCCCTCCTCACCCGCCAGGCCCTCACCCCCCCTCCGGATGGGGATTCCCCCTCCCCTAATGACGAGAGATAACCTGCTTTCTTTACCGATTTTCTCTCACCCTGACTCTCTCCCCCCCACACACACTCGCCTCACCCTCTCTGCCTCCCTTTCCTCCCTCGTTCATCGATTACCGTGAGAGTCGGGGCCCGGCCTGCCCGCCCTGCAGATGTAAACACACACAGCGCTCCTGTTGTGGTTTCGCTGCCCTTCAACTGTTCGGCGTGTGTGGGCGCTTTGGTTAATCAGCTGTTTTTGTTCCGTCGTGGCGGCTTTTTTAGATCGTTTTACACGTTTTTAATCCTTCCCACCACAGTCGAAACCTCCGAGAGAGTTGTGATAACACAACAGGACATTCTCAACTCACCCATGGATCTCTTTTCATGATTGTCTGAGTTGATGGAGGCAACATCCAGTGAAGAGTTAGAAGTATTTATGAATTAAAGCTGAATTAAACCTTCGTTAATCAGCTGGAGGAGCTTGGATCCTCGTCCTAGAGATCCAGAGTGGCCACATCGATGCCTCGGGCCCTTTGTAGATCCGAACTTGAACAGCTTTCTTTGCTGTTCCAGATCAGCCCGACCCTCCCCCGGTGCTCCCGTTACCATGGAGGTGGCTTTGTCCGCTCAGCTGTCTTTAGGTGGGTGGTATGTGTCAAAGTAACAGCGGCATGAATGCCAGGACCCCGAGTCTCCCTGTAGAACATTGTTTTGTGACAAGACATTCAGTGTTTTTCATGTCAGTGTGAGTCTCTGCAAAAGAAACATCATCTTCACCCAAAAAACACAAGAAAATCAGATATAATTAAACCTTAAATGTGGGTTTTTCAACCCGCGCAGCATCCTGTGATTCTAATCTGTTAGATAAAAGTGATTTATAGCAGGGAAAATGGAGGTAACGGACTGGGAAAGGCACAAAAACAGACAAATCACACATTTGTTTAATCAGCTGATTTATATTAAATAAAAGCAGCAGGTTAAACTGGTTTAGGCTGGATGTAACGCCGTGAAGCCTGGAGTCAACGGTGAATATCCACAGCAGTGCAGCATTCATTCTCTGTCTCTACATATGAAATCCTGTGTGTTTAATAATGCATTTGCCCATCCAGCCAACAAGGCAGGTTATAGGCCTGCAGGTTATTGTACTATTTGTGTGTGTGTGTGTGTGTGTGTGTGTGTGTGTGTGTGTGTGTGTGTGTGTGTGTGTGTGTGTGTGTGTGTGTGTGTGTGTGTGTGTGTGTGCGTGCAGCTGCACACACACGTGTCTATCTTTCTCCAAATCAAGCCGGTAGTATCCAGCACCAGTCTCTGATGTATTCTCCATCGCTGAACTCAATCTGGAGCTGCTCTAAACCACACAGGCAATATCAATGACAATGTGTATTTATAGTCTGTGTATCTTATAGGGAAATGTCACAGGCAGTCAGTCAGCTAGCCGAGGACCTGACACCTTTCCGTTTGGTCTTTTCCACATGGAGAGCAGGTGAGGTGGAGAAGGTGGAAACGATGTCAGTCACGCTGTAAAATTAAAAAATAAAAACGAGCACAAACCGTGTCTGAGCGCCGCCCGTTAGAGTTTTGGGAATATATCTGCAGCAGAAAGTGCGTGCACGTGGGACGTGCTCAGGTTTGGTGACCGGGAGCAGCAGAGGGACGGTCCAGGACTGGGAGGAAGACAGCAGGGAGCCTCCTTGTCCTGTGGGAGTTGAACCAACAACCCCTGACCTCCCTCTAGCCCCTCTGGTCATGGACTTGAACCTGGTAACCCCTCCCCCTCATGGACAACCTGTTCCCGTCCCAGCCTGCATGCTTCTAACGGCTTTAGGGATCCGTCTCGCTTCTTATTTCAGAGAAACGGCTGCAAGAGAATCAGTTTAATTCAGTTCCTCTAATTTTTCTGATTTTCTTTTGTTTGCACTCAGCAAGTTTGTGAGAAACCATTTCTCTTCCTGCACTCATAGTGGAGTAAGGTATGGAGCCTGATCCTCGGGGGGGCTTCTCTCCGTCTCTCGGTGGACACCGGCTCCCCTGCTGTCCCTCTAACGAGGACAGAAACAGGGAGGTTTATGCATGCTCGGCCCCGTTCATTCTTCACCTGTCAACAAAATCCTTCTCACTTCAGAAAAAAAAAACAAGAAGTGGAGATACAGTATGGAGTAGTGGACAGGAGGGGAAGGAGGGGTGATGGAAAGAAAGAGTTTAGGAGCTGATTTATTCCTCCCGGCCATTTTCTCTCCTCCTTATTCCTTCATTTTTCCCCCTTGTTTGTATTTGTGAGCTCTGCTTATCAGATCCCAGAACCATTCAAGGCCTCAGTCAGGGGGAGAAACCAGACGCCTCCTCCATCTCTCCTCTCCTGCCTTCGTGGGCTCTCCCTCTCCTAACCTTTGAGAATAAGAACCTTGAATTTGAATTTCAGAGCAAGCGAGCGAGCGAGAAGAGGGTTAGGGGCGAGTGTAGGAGGGAGTCGGTGGAGTGGAGGAGGAGGAGGAGGAGGAGAGGGGGGGTGCTGCGGTCATTGAGAAAGGGCCTGTTCAGAACGTCCCCCGGCCTCCCCCTTCAGAGGGGCCCCGATCGATACAAACTCGGAGCAATAAAGCTTTCCCCCTGTCATCTCTGCAGAATACAAAGCAGAATAGAGGGAGGGAGAGAGGGAGGAGAGGGAGGGAGGGAGAGAAGAAGAGAGGGAGAGAGGTGAAAAGCTGTTCCGCTAGCCAGACCAATTTCCTCGCCCCCCTCCCTCCATCCTCCCGTTTGCTCCAACACCTCCCTAACACACCAACACCTATATCATCCCCTTCTTTAGCTCCTTAGTTTTATTATCCGTCCCTCGTTCACCTCATTCTGCTCCCACCTGTATAATCTCAACAAAAATATAAAAATACAGCATGAATTAGAGAGAGAGAGAGAGAGAGAGAGAGAGAGAGAGAGAGAGAGAGAGAGAGAGAGAGAGAGAGAGAGAGAGAGAGAGAGAGAGGATTAATATTAACTGAAGAGACAAAACACAGAGAAACTGAGAAAGATGGATGTAGCAATACAGGTAGAGATGAGGAGGAGGAGTATTGATGATGATGATGATGATGATGAGGAAGAGAGAAAACATGTGAAGATGAGGGGGGGTTCGCACCGTAAACCCCTTAAATTGAGAGCCAATTACTGTAAATGTAATCTGGATTCAAAGCAGCAAAAACGTGTGTGTGTGCATGTGTGTGTGTGTGTGTGTGTGTGTGTGTGTGTGCGTGCGTGTGTGAGGACCCTGTCTCTATTCTTCTCCACTGAATGGCGGTGCAGGAGTCAGCCTGCCAATCAACTATTGTGCTCTTGTCAATTTAATAATATTTCTGAGCGCTGACCTCCACAGCACTACAGCCATCACTCTGTGTGTGTGTGTGTGTGTGTGTGTGTGTGTGTGTGTGTGTGTGTGTGTGTGTGTGTGTGTGTGTGTTCTTATATATTTCTCTCACTCTAACCTCCCCTCCTCCTCACCTCCCGTTCCTGTCTCCCTCCCTCTGTCCCCGTCTCTTATTCTCTCCGTTATTAGAAGATAGTGTGAATCCTTCATCTGTCTTCCACTAATTCTCTCCATTATTGTCCCTCCATCTCTCCGTCTCTCCGTCTCTCCTTCACTCGTGTCTTTTCTCACAGGGATCCATATTCCACGGCCTTCTTCCCTTCCTTCCTCGTTATGTTTCTTCCTTCCACTCTTTTTGATATTTTTCCCCTTTGAGCTCATCCCGCCACCACCTCATCTCAACTTTCTCCTTCTCTCTCCATCCCTTCCTCTCCGTCTCAGCGGCTGTCCCCCTTTCCTCCGACTCTTGCGGTCTCATTGTCATCATTGCCCCTTTTCTTTTTTTGCTTTTTCATCATCATTCTCCCATTTTGTCAACTCCGTGTCCCCCATCACTCCTCAGCGTCCCTCTCTCCCTCCTTCCTTCCATCCATCCATCCTTCCTTCCTTCCTTCCTTCCTCCACCCTTTTCATTCCCCAGGGAGGTCAGTAATAATGGTTGTGATGGAGTGAGAGAGGGAGGTGCGATTATTGTCTTGTCGGGAGTCAGAGAAATCGATCGGCCCAGAAATATGAGGCGCGAGAAAGAGCCGCTGTGTCAGATACAATAACCACCCGCTCCCGGGGGCTTACACACACACACACACACACACACACACACACACACACACACACACACACACACACACACACACACACACACAACATACAAACATATACCCATTTTCAGCACCAACATTCACATTTATTTAGTTGAACACAAGAGCCGACTCTGACACGCGCACACACACTCTCTCTGCCATATTTCTTTTTTATTAACGCACACATATCCTTCTTCCTCTTCTTCTTCTTCTGTGGTGGAGGATAGCGGCGAGGCAGCCTGATCATCTACATGCTTTGATCTGTGATAAAGCGCAGAGGTAGATCGGTTCTGATCATTCTTCATGCACAGATAAAGGGCAAGGCGAGGAAAATCGCTCACACACCTCTCACTCACGCCGCCACAAACAGACATAAACACACACACACGCACGCACGCGCGCGCTCTCGCTGAGACCTTTCGCTGCTGTTGCCTGGCAACGTGGCCGAGTGTCCAATCCAGGCGGAGAGCAGTGGCCGGTGATGTCACAGCTGCTGCTGACCAGCAGGTCTGAGGGAGAAAGAGAAGACAGAGGAGGAGAGGAGAAAGTTTGGAGAGGCGGAAGGTCGAGGGGAGAGATGGTGGTGATGATGATGCGATATGCAGATGATGTTCTCCTTTAGAACGTGAACCGTTCTTCACAGCGTTCTGGTGAAAGTGAGCAGCTGAGTGGCTTCAGAGCTCCAGGGAGAGCTGCTGGACCAGACTCCTCCAAAATAAGAGGAGGAAAGATCTGAGCTTCCACCTCGGCGGCGCCGTGGGAGAGGACGGCGTCCGTCTAGACTGACCCGGCTCCCTGTGGGCTGCTGGGATGATACAGAGGAGAGAGGGATGGAGGGGCCGCAGGAGAAGCAGCTAGTGAGAGGTATTAGGACATGAGGTGTTGTGAAGGTGTGGGCGGCTGAGATGGCGCTGGTCCCAAGGTAGCCAGCAGCGTGAGTGTGTTTTAGCCCCCGCTGCTCAACCTCAACCGGTCTAGTCTGAACACTACAGACCTACTGTTTATAATCCTGCAGCTCCTCCTGGGACACACACACACACACACTTGGTTTTAAATCTCTCACCTTGTATAATAGAGTCCTACGGTTGCACCGTGACTCGGTGGCTCCATCACCGAGCCGTGTTGTGTCCCCATCCATAAGGAGAGGAATATGATGGATTATATGAATTAGAGCTTGTGTGTGTGCCGTAGGCCTCAGGCTGCGCTCCATATCAGAGGGCCCTCGCCATGAAGGTACACCCAACCGGCTCCGGTTGTCCCTTCAGTGACCCATTATACAAACCATCCTCCCTCCAGCCAGCATCCTTCCCTCCAATCTGCTTTATTCATCCCTCTCTATTGCTCACCTCCGTTCCTTTCACCTTTACATTCTCTTCTTCGCCGTTTCTCCCCTCCTCAGTAATTCTCCCGCTCCCTGCCTCTCCCTCGTTCCTTCTTTGACATTGGAGTGATTGATGGGGCTCCAGAGGCTTAAAACCTCCACCCATCCTCCTCCCCGGAGTCTCACTATCCAATTGTGTGCTTTTATATTTCAGAAGTGACCAAAAACAGTCCAGAATCAAACCATTTAACATGAACTTCAGTGAGAAACGATACGATTTTTAATTCTTTTTCCTGGTTTGAGAAGAAAAAATGTGTATTTTCTTTAGTTGAGGGTTGATGTTGGTGTAATAGAGATGTTAGATTGTTGCAATCTCCATGGCAACCAAGACTTAGACCTCCTTTGGACCCCCACTGTACAAAACATACAAACACACACAGAGATTCACCGTTTGGGGCTGCTCACACACACACACACACACACACACACACACACACTAGCAATGTGGGTTTGAGCAAAGGTCACGGCCAAAGCCAGGCTGCTCAGATGACCTCTGACCCGAGGAACCGTCCCCCTCAGCAACACACAGTCTGTCACTGTCTGACGAAGGTTTCCAACCCAGATTTATCACCAAATGAAGGAAAAACTGATTTTATGTCAATCGGATCCTAAAAGTCTTTAAGTTTCAGACTCAGACTTTGTCTCAAGTTTCATTATTTTATCTATAAAATATCATCATTTTTAATTCTAAATCCATCCTAGCATCCTCGCACTCCCAGTTTTTGTCTCGATTTACCAACTTTTCACACTTTTCCTCTCGGGAGGAAAACGATCGTCGTCCTGGTGTGAGACCGTTCTCATTTGTTTAGTTATTATTTCATCAAAGCCCAGCTTTGTGCAGAGAAAAGCCGTTCTCCATTAAGTTTTTATGGCGTTCCACTTCTCATGATTTATGCATGTTTATAAAGTCAGAGCACAAGTGTTTTGTTTAAACTGGAGGTCAGATTTAAAGGAGGCTGCGGTGCAGCGGTGTGTGTTTGTCAGCCGGCGTCCTGCAGCACATCAGGTTGTTGTAAATCACCACATCAACTATTTATAAGGTTAAACTTGGGAACTCTGCTGCTGTTAGCTTTTGAATTAGTGAACTCAGGCCGAGGGACAGGGAGGGTGATGAGGCTGTTTGTGTGTGTGAGTGTGTGTGTTTTATTCATCTGGTTTAGGAGAAGAAAGAGTGCCACCCTGTGGTTGGTTGAGAGTACTGCCAGAGCATCTGAAAATGTTCCTGTTCTGCTGAAACGAGCCGTTCTCTCGCCTCAGCTCCGTTCCTCCACCTCACATTTATCACGTTTAGCTTTTTAATCCAAGTGGGCGATGCTGATGATGCCTCACATCCACTTTATCAGAGATGTTCCACCTTCACGCCACATGTACCCGTCACGTGTGGAGGTTCTCCCGTGGTCAGTGGCACAGCGAGCGCCGTGACTGGGTTTTTCCTTCCGCTCGGGTTCAGAGTGTTAAACTTAGCTGAAGATGTCTCACATCTTCTGCTGGTGGAGTCGACCTCCCCCTGACAGACCACCTCACGCCCACCGATGTGCTCACTCACACACACACACACACACACACACACACACACACACACACACACACACACACACACACACACTCACGTCACACACACATACGTCCAAGAGGTGAGGGGTGTCGTTGTTTCTGTTAAGAGTTTCTGATTGTTCTCCGGGTCAAAGGTCAGGAAAGTCGTCACTAACACTCCTCAGTGAGAGTATCGCGTGTGTGAAGGAGTGTGTGTGTGTGTGTGTGTGTGAGCGGCTGTTTCCAGCCGCGCCATCACTTTCCGACGCCGCTCATCATCCCCCTCTTTTTCACCTCACCTATCTGATCAATCTCCTCTCTCACTCTCCCACTCCTTCTTGCGTGTCCCCCTTCTTTCTGCTTTTCTTTTCTATTTTTTTTTATTTTTGCATCTTTCTCTCCTCTGCTGTGAGTTCCTACTCTTCAGAGAGTTACTTCCTGTTATGTTGCAGGATGTGGGGGGAGGAGGCGTGGCCTTCTTTAGGGGAGGTGTGTGTGTGATAGACAGAGGAAGACAGAAAGGGAGGGAGGGTAATTCAACCATATGATTTAACACTCCTCCTTTGGGTTAGAGAGCGACACGGGGAGGGCGAGTGAGAGTTTTTCTTTGAGGAAGCATACACACACACACACGCACACACACACACAGATATGACCAAGACAGCAGCAATAGCAGCGAAGGACTTCTCCAGTATGTGGTTGCCAGGTGAGTGGCTGTCTGTGCAGCTCTTCCTTCATTTCCCAGGACCAATTACAGCTGAAGGGATGTATGTGTGAGTGTGTGTGTGTGAGTGTGTGTACGGGAGAAAGAGTTGTGTCTGTGCTGCTAATTAATGCCACTGAGTCTAACCCGCTCAGCTAATGAGAGAACATCAAAGGATGAGAGGTGGAACGACGTGGAAGATGGACAGATGGATGGATGAGTGGACGCCTGTCGCAGGCCGAGGGAAAGGTCACACACCTCACTAGCCCTTTAGCTGGAGTGTGTGTGTGTGTGTGTGTGTGTGTGTGTGTGTGTGTGTGTGTGTGTGTGTGTGTGTGTGTGTGTGTAGTACATTAAATACTGTTTTTAAAAGTTTTTTAAATAACTTTTGCAGCTTTTATTAAAAAAACATGGACAGATATTTTTACACATCTTCTATCTCTGATGCGGCGCTGCGGCTCTGATCCGTTAGAGTTCACCTTACTGATGTGTGTGATAAGGATTTGTGCAACTTTTAAAGTGGTATTAACTCGTGTCAGTGTGGGCGTGCACATGTAGGCTTATTTTTTCCTTTGGTTTTTTATTTGACCTTTTTCAAATTGCAAAATTAGATCTTCAAAGTCTGCAGATTCAGTGGTGATTATTTGAAAAAAAGCAGATTTTTTAAAAAGGGGAATTTAAAAATTTGGGATTTAAAAAAAGAATTTGGAAGAAAAGCAGAAAAACGTGTGTCTCTTCCCCCGCGGTGGCCTTGTTTCTGTTGGTCAGTTTAGGCTGCAAGAAGTAACAAACCGTCTCAGCGAGTCCCTCTAAATAAATAAATAAATAATAAACACATCAGGCTGACTCACCAATTACCAGAAATCAATTTTCTAAATGTCAATCAGCCCCATCATTCGCTGCTCTGGGCGTCAGGAGATAATTAAGATAACAGGACTTTTCTAATTCTCATGATGCTGTTTGCTGTTCATCAGAAGGTGATTCATGACTTTTACACACACAGTCACTTCTTAACTCAACGTGGTCACCGTGGCGACATCCACAAAATTACACCAACCAGAGTGACAAGTCCTCCTCGCACCAAACAGCCGACGAAACCTCCAGAAAGCCAAACGGAGGGGTTGGAAAATGATGTTTTACACAAATGTCCATGTCTAATTTAAAAGTAAAACCTCATTTTAATAATAGAAATATTAAAGCTGCGTTATTTATATTTAATGCTTTTATTGTGAAACTCTTTTGAAATAAATGCATCAGCAGAAATATTCATTTGCATCAAAATCCGGATGTAAACGTAAACACTTTCCTTCCGAAAAGAAAAACTTGGTAACACGTTACAATGAGGATCCCTTTATTAACGTTACTTAGTGCATTATTAAGCATTAATAAACTATTAAATAAGTATTAACAACTGCTTAACCATATTATGTAATGAATTACTAAGCAGACACCCCGCTGGCCCTTTGTCCTAACCTCAAGGACACTTAATAGTTAACAATAATGGTAATAAAGGGACCCTTTGTTTATTAATGCTTAATAATGCACTAAGTAACATTAATATAGACATTTTGTTTATTAATGTTTAATAATGCACTAAGTAATGTTAATAAAGGGACATTTTGTTTTTTAAGGCTTAATAATGCACTAAGTAACGTTAATAAAGGGACATTTTGTTTATTAATGCGTAATAATGCACTAAGTAACGTTAATAAAGGGACATTTTGTTTATTAATGCTTAATAATGCACTAAGTAACGTTATTAAAGGGACATTTTGTTTATTAATGCTTTATAATGCACTAAGTAACGTTAATAAAGGGACATTTTGTTTATTAATGCTTAATAATGCACTAAGTAATGTTAATAAAGGGACATTTTGTTTATTAATGCTTAATAATACACTAAGTAACTTTAATAAAGAAACATTTTGTTTATTAATGCTTAATAATGCACTAAGTAACGTTATTAAAGGGACATTTTGTTTATTAATGCTTTATAATGCACTAAGTAACGTTAATAAAGGGACATTTTGTTTATTAATGCTTAATAATGCACTAAGTAATGTTAATAAAGGGACATTTTGTTTATTAATGCTTAATAATACACTAAGTAACTTTAATAAAGAAACATTTTGTTTATTAATGCTTAATAATGCACTAAGTAACGTTATTAAAGGGACATTTTGTTTATTAATGCTTTATAATGCACTAAGTAACGTTAATAAAGGGACATTTTGTTTATTAATGCTTAATAATGCACTAAGTAATGTTAATAAAGGGACATTTTGTTTATTAATGCTTAATAATACACTAAGTAACTTTAATAAAGAAACATTTTGTTTATTAATGCTTAATAATGCACTAAGTAACGTTATTAAAGGGACATTTTGTTTATTAATGCTTTATAATGCACTAAGTAACGTTAATAAAGGGACATTTTGTTTATTAATGCTTAATAATGCACTAAGTAATGTTAATAAAGGGACATTTTGTTTATTAATGCTTAATAATACACTAAGTAACTTTAATAAAGAAACATTTTGTTTATTAATGCTTAATAATGCACTAAGTAACGTNCCTGTGTGTTTAATAATGCATTTGCCCATCCAGCCAACAAGGCAGGTTATAGGCCTGCAGGTTATTGTACTATTTGTGTGTGTGTGTGTGTGTGTGTGTGTGTGTGTGTGTGTGTGTGTGTGTGTGTGTGTGTGTGTGTGTGTGTGTGTGCGTGTGTGTGTGTGTGTGGGAAGGGGGGTTGTGGAGTTTCATCTGAAATGAAATACCCAGAGGAGAATAACAGAAACAGTCCAGACTACACACACACACACACACACACACACACACACACACACTCTTATCTGTTGCATCATGACCCAGGATTATGCAGCATAAAATCTGATCTGTTTAGGACATCAGGTCCGGTTTGACGGCTCACTCAGGGTCACAGATGACCCCTGACCCCAGCAGGACCAGCAGTAGCCACGCGCTGAAAAGTAACCATTAACTTTCTACTTGTTGGGAAAAGTCAGCGTTTCCCTGCTGCTTAATGACTCTGGTGCAGCGGCGTGCTCTAAAGGTGGAGTGAAAGAGAGAGTGAGAGAGCAGGTTAATATTAATAGCCACACTGACAGTAAGTGTTGGGTTTAGCACTCCGCTTTCAACCCGGTACAAGGGGAAGTCGGGAGGGGAAGTGAGAAAAAGACACAGCATCTTGATATACTGTCCCACCGCCGTACTACTGACCACATTATCCACCGCGCTGCCGTCTGCGGGCCGTTCCAGACCATGAATCAACACCTTTTCCTGCTGTCCTGCAGCTGCAGCACCACGCCAAGCTGCTTCCTGAGCTGGACCCTGACTCTCACGCCCAAGGGCCCCCCCGAGGAGACACCCGCAGTAACTCAGCAATATTGTGATTACTTTTATAAATAAGAGGAAGATGCTATTTGGGGGTGACTTCAGTGGTTTTCAGAAGAAATTGAGCAACAGCGGACAGTTCTTTAGTTTCACGAATAGCCTCGGTGTAAAGTACAGAAACAGGAGGTGGTGTGTGTGAAATGCTGGAGAAACCACCAACAGGCCGTGGCCATGAATTAATTCATGACATTTTGGTTTGGAGACTGAAATAGCTCCAACTTTTTAAGGGAAATCCTGCAGTGTGTGTGCGTGTCTTTAGAGCATATTGTTTCCAGTGTGGCGGCAAAGTGGAGCTTCTCAAGCTGATCGTCACTTCCCGCCGTCCCTTAAAGATGTTGCACGTCTAAAGTTGACTGATCTGATCTCACACCTGTTTCAGTGAAACGGGCCAATGAAGGTTCCTCTAATGAGAGAGAGGCTCTTCATCTATCATTTCTCTCTTTTTTAATGTTTTTCAAACACCTTACTGGGTTCAAACTGGAGACAGGTCAGTGATGGTCAGTGGTCTGATGTGCTGCTACCGCCACCCAGTGGTGAAAAACATGCTTGACCACTTGATTATTTAATTTACTGAATGTCTGGAAAAAAGTGAAGTAATCATGGCAACGAGCTGATGGTGATCCATCAGAGTCAGCGCTGAATAAGAGAAGAAGGGTGGAAGAGAAAAAGACGAGGAGGGAGACGGAGTTTATTATGCAGGTGGCTGATATAATTAGTCGGTCGTTGGGGAGATTTGCATGTTTTCACAAAAGGGAAGTAGCTCTGCATGTGTGTGTGTGTGTGTGTGTGTGTGTGTGTGTGTGTGTGTTAGGAGGAGACACAGCAGGAGAGAAAAAAATGGACTCAACAAAAAGTCTCTTTTTTTACAGTTTGTGGTTTCAAAAACATAAAACTCCTTTTGTTACCAGATAATGCTGCAGGCTGATAAGCTAACATAAATTACCACACACACACACACACACCTCCACCGCTGCCTGAATCCCACTTTTGTTTTTGTTGTTTTTAGTTCTGAAGAGAACAAAAAGAACTTTTCCCTCCTTCACTCACGAGCGTTGCCACGGGGACCGTCCCAGCCCAGAGCCAGGAGGTGATGCGGCGCTGTAGTGAACGACAAACACAACGAGACGCTCTCGGTGCCGTCCTCCTCCTCCCACGAAAACAGCTCGGGTTAAATTTAGAACGAGCAAACACCCTGATCGTCCCACTCCTCAGCTCGAACCGCTAGCTGGAAAGAATGAATGAATGTGGGCTGGGTTGAGCTTTGTGAATGATTCAGACTCATTGTTTGGTTTTACAGTGTGTGTAGGCTCGCCGTGTGACCCGAAAAAAACGCAACCCCGCTCAGATCGACGCCTTCCTCTTTCCCCTCCTCGTCATGACTCTGGCCACTGTGTTTACGCGTGTGTTTTCCTGTTGCAGACATCAGGATGTCGAAGCTCGTGGAGGTTGAGAAGGTCGGGGCTGACTCACCTTTGGAGGCCACAGGTAGGATCGCTCTCACTGTGTCAGATCTGTAAAGAGCTGCACATGACACTGGAAAGTACAACCCTGTGTGCACGAGTGGTGCTGGGGGTGAGACTGATCACTTTTTCCTTTCCCCCTCCTACGCAGAGTCAGAGCGGAATGGACCTGAATCAAATCACCAGGTAACATCTTGTGATTGTCACAATTGGCTCCTTTCACCTTCACAGCGGCGATAGCTGAATAAACATGTTATTTATAATAAAAATGCTTATTTTCTGCAGCGACTCTGATTTTTGATTCTTTTCTCCAAGGCTCAGTCGATGAAGGTCAGCCCCTTCCCCCTGTCACCAAACCTGAACAGCAGCAAGGTGAGCGAGTGTGTGCATGTCTGTGCGTGATCCTCAGCCCTTTTGTATCCCAACGTCACGCTTTTGCTTTATTGCCTCAGCTTTGTGTCCGTTTCTATGCTCTGGATTGTTCTTTTGTGGCGTGTGACGATGAAGCCGGCGATGTGCCGACTCTCCGCCCGGTCCTAAATGTAAACAAATCCTCCACCTCCTCTAAGAAAGACCCTGAGAGTGTGCAGCGCTCTCCTTTCACAGAGCCTTTAGAACGCTAAAGTAAATCTATAAGAATGCCTTTTTCACCCAAAATAAATAATAAACCCGCAGGATTTATGCAAATCAGCCAGTTGGACGAGGTTCCCTCGTGCCGGTTCAGACATGCCTTCTCCCAGGAGAAAAGAGCATCCCTTTGTGCAAAACGAATAATGAAAACAGAGAGTTGTGATCAGCTAACCTGTGGGAATTATCTGAGTTTTTATTCATCAGAGAGCAGCGTGATGACCATCAGCACTAACCCGCTCCTCTCTCTCTGATCCAGAATAAGATGGACGAGTGTGCTGACATGTCCCCGGGCCTCCCTTCCTCTCACGGCCCGACCCCCTCACAAACAGCTCTGCAGCACACACAGCTCATGCTGACCGGCTCCCAGCTCGCGGGGGTAAGTCTGAGTAACATCTAGAATCTAAAAGCACCTTCGCTCTGCCTTGACCTCGCCTGCTTCTCCTGTGCTGCTTTTTGAACACTTCGTCTCCCCCTTTTCGCCTTCCCTTCTGTGTCTTGGCTTCCTAACCTTCCCCTCTCCTCGACCCTCCTCCTTCACCAGTTGACAGCTTTACTGCCAGCTCAGCAGCAGCTACTGCTACAGCAGGCTCAGGCTCAGCTCCTGGCTGCCGCCGTGCAGCAGTCCAACGCAGCGGCCCACGCTGCCCACGCAGCCGCTCAAGCCAATCAGCAAGCTCAGGCAGCTGCGGCGGCAAATCAGCAGGCCCAGCAGCAGGCGGGACAGACAGGGCAGCAGGTTCACTCTCAGTCCCAGGGACAGGGACAGAGCACACAGGAGCAAAACACCCAAAGTGTCCCTGTCCCTCCTCCTCAGCTCACCCTCTCCCAGCCCATCCAGCTCACCGCCCAGGTACCGGCCGCCAGTCAGTCGTTTCCTGATCAGTGACTTCATTCAGGAACCTTTAGTCCTCAGAACACGTCTTCTTGTATATTTTTGTCCTGATTCTGGATCTCCTTCCTGCTTTTGGTTTCTCCGTTAACCTGCAGCAGTTTTATTCCTCTGTTTGTTCTGCACTTTTATTCTGTTTACCCGGAATCTGGTGATGGAAATGATTTCTCTTCCATCTAACAGGACATCCAGCAGCTGCTGCAGCTTCAGCAGCTGGTGTTGGTGCCTGGTCACCCACTTCCATCTCCAGCCCAGTTCCTCCTCCCACAGGCGCAGCAGGGCCAGCAAGGTGGGGTCACTGGGTTGTACTGGGTTATGTCCTCTCCTTTTAACAATTTTCACATCCTCTTTTTCTCTTTATTTTTTTGCTCAGGACTCTTATCGACACCAAATCTTATTCCGCTACCTCAGCAGAACCAGGGGAGCCTCCTCTCTGCTCCGGCTAGAATGGGGCTCCAGACACAGGTAGGAAACTTAGTCAGTGGAAAAGATAAACCCTGCAGCAGCTGCAGCAGCAGCAGCAGCAGCAGCAGCAGCAGTGAGAAAACTCCTCTTCTTCTCTCGTTTTCACTTTCATTGGTCTGATCTCCAGGTGCAGGTGCAGCGCGAAAAGAGTGTGGATGTGAGTGGCGGCGGAGGCATGACCACGGTTCCCCCTGTGACCTCTCATCCAGACGAGCCCAGCGACCTGGAGGAGCTCGAACAGTTCGCTCGCACTTTTAAACAGAGACGCATCAAACTGGGCTTCACGCAGGTAAGAGGGTGACGCCTGTCTAGCTGGAGGTCAGGAGGTGTGTTGACTTATCTGAAACGCCACCACTCTGCTCTGGTTAGGATTAGGGTTAAGGTTTGGTTTAGGGTTTGGGTCATGAGGTGTGCTGACTCGTCTCAAACGGCACCACTCTGCTCTTTGGTGGCTCCAACAGGGAGATGTGGGCTTGGCCATGGGGAAACTGTACGGCAACGACTTCAGTCAGACCACCATCTCCCGCTTCGAGGCGCTCAACCTGAGCTTCAAGAACATGTGCAAGCTGAAGCCTCTGCTGGAGAAGTGGCTCAACGATGCAGGTGAGTTCAAATCAGCCCCTCCCCTGTGGACCACGCCGGGATGTTTGAATGACATCATTTGACTTTGTCCTGCAGAGACCATGTCCATAGACAGCACCCTGCCCAGTCCCAGCTCCCTGTCCTCCCCTTCTCTGGGCTTTGAGGGGATTCCGGGTCGCCGCAGAAAGAAACGAACCAGCATCGAGACGAATGTCCGAGTGGCTCTAGAACGAGCCTTCCTGACTGTAAGATATTTATTTTAAGCACTCTTATGTTTAAAGATGCAACAAAACCCCCTTTTGTCTTATTCGGTTTAAAATTTAAACACATGTTTTAACAAATGCGCCTCGCTCCTGCAACCTTTACAAACCGTTTTACTGTTTTAGATCTTTAGTTTTTTCCTTTTTTAAACGTACGATGACCTAATTTTTGCACCGCTGACACGAGTTGTGTTTCGTTTCAGAACCAGAAGCCCACCTCCGAGGAGATCCTGTTGATCGCGGAGCAGCTGAACATGGAGAAGGAGGTGATCCGGGTCTGGTTCTGCAACCGCCGGCAGAAAGAGAAGCGCATCAATCCCAGCAGTGCCACCCCTCCGCTGCCCAGTCAGCCCCCCGCTGCCCCGCAGACGCACAAACCGCCCTGCTACAGCCCCCACATGGTAACGCCTCACCCCGCGGCTCAGACGCTTCGCACCGCTCCAGCGTCTGAGTGTGCTTTTCTGTTTCTGACAGATGTCCAGCCAGCTGTCCCAGGCCGTGACCAGTCTCAGCAGCACAACAGCCACCACCATGTCCTCCATCTGCCCCTTGACTTCCAGCCTCACCTCCACTCACCCCTCTCTGACTTCCGCCCACCCCCCTCTGAGCTCCACGCCCTCCCCGGCGACACCTCCTCCTCGCAGCACAGCCAGCCCTGCCACTCCCAGCCACAACACACTCAACCTAAACACAGGGTGAGAGACACTCGCAGCTCCAAAACGTCACCGTGCCCGTCGATACGAGGAAACCCTCCTCTGCTGCTCCTTTTTCTGTCTGTTTTTACTGTTTATAAGAAGTTTCCAGTTTTAGACAGAAGGAAAAGGGGAAATGAGCTTGTCTCCACTGTACTTTGATTAAACTAAGTCACATTAAATTTAATATCTGCTCCTGCAGGAATTAGATTTTAATTAAACTAAATCAGCAGGGATTTCTAAAGATTAACCAACAGATTCACAACCATCGTGCAAATCCAGTTTTATTAGTGCATTCATCTCTTCTGCTACCTGCTGCTCGTCACAAAGTAAACAACTGCTAATTATATTATATACGACACATGCATGTACAGAAAACAGCATCTTTTAGCATCTGATTACAATTTTTTTTGTTGCTTGTTTGTTATTTCACTTAAAGGTGGGGTTCACTGAGAAACGTATAATACTTGTTATTTTTTAAATATGATCGGTCACTCTGAGTTTAATATGTGGCCAAAACGTGAAAATAGTCTTCTACCCCTATTTCCTGTGTTACGCCGATAGAAAGTAGACGTGGAAACTCTCAGATTAGAAAAGCCTGACAGATCTACGTCACACTGTCACTTAAAGTAACACAAAATAGTTTTTTAAACTTAGAGCTTTAACATTGATCTCAGCGATTGTTGGTTTAGAAACGTGACCAGTTGTGTAGCGGGTAGGTGTTTTAGCGGGAGCTCTTATACCTGCTTTACAGCTGTTAGCTGTAATGCTAATGGTTAGCATTTTCATTTTAGCGTTTTTTGCCCCCTTCTCCTGCGAGTAACTTCTACTTCCTGAAACAGGAGCGCCAGAGCCTTTTTTTCCACAGAAAACGACTCACGAGACATTAATTCAGAGATCACAGCAGACTTATTAAAATGAATGAGTGTATTTCCATTTTATGTTCCTAAAAGTATAATAACTACAGGATGGTGATACATTTTTAACAATTTATTCAAAGATAAGTTGGAGCAGAAGGTTGAATCAGAGCTCTTCAGGCCACACTGTAACTGATCGACACATTGTTGGTAAATCTTTTAGTGACGCTTTTTGCCACAGCAGGAATTTACTAGCCTAGTGGACTAGACCAAATTCTTGCTTTGCAAAGTATATTCACATATATAGGATGGCTTGCCAGGCTAGGAATTTACATGAACATGGGTGAGTTTTCCTTTACAAGCTCATTTAAAGGTGGGATGCTGTTTGGTTGGCACTAATCTAGATTACACCCACAGCGGAGGCTCACGTCTTTAGTGAATTTGGGCCTGATGTGTAAAAATATTCTGGTACTGATGGTTTTTGAAACTGCTTTAAGTTATGAGCAGCATTTAAATTAACCTATTAAAGTCAAACTTATGTAAAAATAATAAAATTAAAAATTAAAGTTAAGTTTTGCTGCTGAAATTTAGGAAAATGATCTTTAGGGTTTTTTTTGTTTTTTACCCAACAGATCATTTCAAATTAACGTTTGTCATCTTGTATGATCTGCCCATGACGAGTGAATTTTGGCACATTTCTAAATTTACCAACTCTGAACCATGATACACACACACACACACACACACACACACACCACTGAGTGCCTTTCTGCAGTCTAACCCTGTGTGTGTTTCCTCTGTTTACAGTTTATGGCGCATGGGTAAAAAGAACGGTGACATGTCCAACTACATCACTGATTTTGCTGCAAATTTGAGGTGAATACAACTCACACACACACACATATTTTGCATGTTTTGAAGCTATTTCTCACCTTTACTCCTTCTAACCTGTTGCCGTCTCTACAGCTAATCTGTCTGCAGCTTTCTAAACGTGCATCGATGAATTAAAAATCTGCTCGTCTTTGCTTCTAAACCTGCTTTTTTCCCCTCACCTTTTCTCCTCTGCCCCTCTGTGTTTGTGTACATGCTCGCACGTGCAGGAACACTGTGATGGGAGTTAACACAGGGATAAACCACACCCTCCTCGGTAACAATCCCCTGGCAACTATCCAAGGTGTGTGTGTGTGTGTGTGTGTGGGTGGGTGGGTTTAATCAAGGACAGAGATAATGATTAACCCCAGCGTTAGGATGTGTTGTAGAAATTTAAAGTGATAATCAGAAAAGTTTTCCAACTAAAACTGAAAAGTTGCACATTTTCAAACATTTTCTTCCTAAGTGGTTACAGAAACCTTCCTCTCCTACCCTCCCACACACACATAAGTGCTGAAATTCACATGCACGCATACTGTACACAACACTTCCCCTTATACACCTTCCTACACTTTATAACAGAACAAAACAAGCTGCAGAAAACACACAGAGAGGCCCGCAAGCAGTGACCCCCCAAACGGCCCCGACTAGCGTCAGCTTGGTTTTAGTCATATATGTAGAATTGGAGGGGGGGGGGGGGTGTTAAAAAGAGAAGTGTGGTGATGAGTAATACAGTTACACATGGTGGGTGAGTCGAGTCCCGCTGGCTGGCTACCGACTGGAGACACGCATGATCAGACAGCCAAGGGTGTTTGCTCATCCACGGCATGACCCAGCTGACACACACACACACACACACACACACACACGATAAATAACTTATTTTTTATCCGTTCACATTTACAAACATTAATCCATCCCATCAAATGTGTGTGTAAAGGGGCTAACGTGTGGGCTTGTGTTTTTGTTGGTGTGTGTCGTTTCGCCCATCTTTACTCTTTCATCTCTTCATTTTCATCACATCTAACGCTTTTAAGCCGCCGACATGAGAAATTAACTCCTTATTTGTGTGCGGTTTATGCATGAATTCTGTTTATTATTGTGAGATTGAACAGTTGTCTGGCGATCAGTCACAGATGAGTCAAAATTCAAATTTCTTCTAGCTGACAGATGTCTCCGAGTTCATTAAAAAGTAGAAATAAGAACAATTCGTTTAGTTTTTTGTGCACGTGTCGTTTTCTGCTTGAAAAAGAAGCTCCACCAAAGAGAAAAACAGCCTAAAATGCAGCTTGTTTCCATAACAACGCACCTCTTGTGCCGGCTCACCTTTTGCAGCGCTGCGTTTAATCCCTATTGATGAGCTCGGTGAAGATATTAAACCGTGTTTCATAATTACAGCGTTTATCTACATCCTACGTGACTGAAAAATTCAAAACTATCAACCTCAAAGTCATAATAGTTGTACGTTTTGTGTGTTTCGTTTAAAAGAGATTATCGCTTTCTACTCATTTGTGCAGCAAGTTCAAACATTCGCGTTCACTCTTTGTTCTTTGGGAAATATTAAGTTGAGTTTTGAGAAAGACTGAAAACTGAAAAACGGTTTCACAGAATAAAAACAGGAGTTGAATCATCCTTTACCACGCACAACCCTTCAAACATATTCCTCAGTAAACAGTCAGTCGTTTTACATGCACAAACACACAGATGCTGCAGCATTTGGTCCAGTGATGACCAAAAAGGTTTTAATTTGTTCTCGTGATAAGATTTTAAAGCTTTTTAACACCTGGAAAACCTTGTTAAACTGTTGGTGACTCATTCTCCACACGGGCTAAATTTATCTACAGTGACTCACTTTCTCTGATGGCACCCCCATGAATGAACAGTTGAGAAAGTGCTCTGGTGAGGATCTAGAGATTTTAGGGTTTCAACGGTGCAGCATGAAGAGGGTGGAGTTACTTTAATCCAGGTCACTCCCTCATTAACTGGAATGCTTTTACTGGCTGGTGTCTCACCTTCCAATATGGCGGATCTGTAAAGGTGCATTATGGAAGAATGAAGTAACAATGACATCCTGTGGTCAAATTTAGGTACTGCAGCCCATTTTCCAAACATACGAGTGACTTTCTCACTCCCATTCCGTGAGTTTCATGACTGTTATCAGCTACGAATCAGCGATTCGTGAAAAATCAGTCATCAGGATGGAAACAAAAGTTCTGTGACGGCATTACGGACTTTTAACGTTGTGCAAAATGTACAAATATATTAGCTAGTCTACAAATATGGTGGCATCTGAGGTGGAGAAGCTGCTACTCTGTGTCAGGCTGGGATGACCGTCATGCGTCCGGTCCAACCTCCGGGTTTAGGGAAAACTCATGAACATCCAGAACCAATTGAATGTCACAGTGATATCTTAAAGGGATATTCCAACCATTTCCAATGATATTGGTTAGTTATCGGTAGTTATGTCTGATATTATCGGCCAATATTGGCATAAAAATGTAATATCGGAAATTCAGGTTTTACACTTTTAATGACATAACCTGTACATGCCATTTACATACACCAAACTCTTCAGCTACTTCTCTCTCTCAAAATGTCAAAATACGAAAGAGCCAAGGGTTCGTTTCTGAGATGTTTATGTAAGTTTGGCACAATTGGCCTAACTTAAATAAAAGTAGTTGTCATATTTTGCACAGATAATGTTAAAGGTTTGAGTATGATAGGAGCAATTTTTTGTTGTTTTTTTTTAATATAGGGGCCTCGCGTATATTGGTATCGGTTTATATCAGTATTAGAAATTAAGAGTTATCCCTCGTTCACAGCGAGTGCGGAACGAACGCTGTCTGGTTTCCGTATGACTTCTGCAAAGATAAAAAATCACGAGTCCAACAGAACGTTCACATCGGTGCGGTGCAGATCCAGATGCAGAGCTTCGGAAAGTTTCCGCACGAAGTCTATTTTGTCCTGACGCCACATGACGGAATGCCATGAAGTAAAATAAATTACATGAGCCAAACAGGAAGTGAGATGTGTTTCATCGAGGTGCATCTGAGATATTTTAAAAAATAGTTCATGTTATTTTGAAAGGTATATCTTTAAAGCTATTATTGTTAGCTCAACGCTATCCTCTAGTCTTTCTTTACCAGATATAGAGGTACAAGAAATAACTTCTGGGTCGCTCCTGTTGGTGGCTCAGGATCTTTACAAAACATTGCAGAATTTTGTCAGCCGGTGTCAAATTACAATCATTTGGTGCTCTTGTGGAAGCAGATATCTGGAGACGTTCAGCACACAAAACGCAGTCGGTGTGAATGGCAGTCTGTATGGAAGCTGTACGGAAACTGGACTGCATCCATTTTGCATTCGGTGTGAACAAGGCTATCGCTTAATCGGATGTTGGTAAAAAAGCCGGTATCGAACGTCCGTAGATAGGACCCTACCTGTTGGTGACATCAGAGCAATCCGAGTTACCAGAGACAGGAGGAAGTCTTCAGACCAGAGAAATACTCGCGACGTTCTCCACTTCTGCGTAGTAATCCGGACATCGTTCAGTTAAAACAAACAGCATAAACTAAACAGTCTCATGCAAAACTGTTTAAAACCAGTAACTAATTCCAGCGCATCAGTGTGACTTTTTGTTTTAAACGGTTTGTTACTGATCGGGCTAGTCAGGAGGACATCTTCCTGTCTTTGAGTGATGTCATCTCCATCTCCATTTCTATTGATGCAGAACGACCGTAGAACATGAACGTAATATACATCATCATCGTCTCTGTACGGTAGCACAAATGGGACAAACACAGAAAATAAAGCAGGATTTTAGCTTTAGTTTTGACTTCTTCTTTCCAAACTTGGAGTAGAGGTTTTCTGATGTGCAGTTTCTGTGGATAAATGTCACAACACCTGATTAAATCATGAAAACAAAACTAAAGCAACTTTTTTATCTCTTCCCTCCCTCAGCCCTAGCAGCCAGTGGTGGCCAGCTGCCTCTTTCCACTCTTGAGGGCGGCAGCAAGGTGTTGCTGGGGGCCTCTGGGAGCCAAGGAGGGGGCCTCCCATCCTCCCTGTTCCTCAACCACCCCACCCTCCTCCACATGGGCCAAAATCCCGGCGCCGGATTGGTCAGTGCCGCTGTAGCCAAAGTGTCCCAGGCCTCCCCCTTCCCTTCAGCCAGCAGCATCAGCCCCACACCCTGCTCCCCCTCCCCCTGCTCTAGCCCCGCCTCTTCCTGCTCCTCCAGCGAAATGGCACACAGCCCGTCCTGCCTGGGCGGGCCCAAGATCGAGTGACCACACCCGAGGGGGCCAATCAGAGAGGAGGACCGAAGAAGAACTTCGCCTTTCACACCAAAGCTATCTCTTTCTCTCTCTTGTGCTCTTCTTCCGTTTTTAGTTGATTTCATTTGCAATGGCTCTCTCCCTCCTTTTCTCCAAGTCTTTCGATGCCAAAAATACACAGAATGAAAGAGGAGAGAAGGAGGGGAAGAAGAAGGGAGAAGGGAGGAAAGGGGACGATCGAAACCAAAAATCTTTATCTATCCAAACAGATGAAGCAGAGACATCGCGGGACGTTTCTTTTTGTCTGTAACTTGTGATTTTAACGTGGCACGTCTCCGCTCTTTCTGTCAGAAGGAAGTCAAACCGACGACACGGAAGAGACGGCGGACGTCCAAGTGCATAAACCAAAAATGACAAAAGAAAACTTTACTATACGACACGGGGAACGGTGTCACGGACTTTAAAGACCCAAGAGGAGGACTATGCTTACGCGCTCTTTTCTTTTGAAAACGGTGTTATTTTGAAAAGCTGCGGGTTTGAGAGAAGAGGAGCGGGGACGATGCGTTTAAACCAAAAATTTACCCGAGGAGGAGGCGGAGGACGAATACACAATGACTTTAAAAAAAAACAATGACAACCAAACCATACCAAAATCACAAATACCAAAAACCAAAAATACGGAGAGAAAAGCTTTATTCAAAAGGACGTGTAAATACTGAAGCTATCCAGGACCAGGACTCTACTGCAACACACACACACACACACACACACACACTCATCCTGTCATCCCATCTGTGTTTTCATGTGTCTCTCATTGGGTTTCATGCCAAATATTTGAAGTAATATTGTAAAATATTGTTATTTTTGCATCACGAATGTCTGCTAGAACTGCTGTCTCTTTACCTACCTCTGGTTACAAGAGCTTAGAATAGCATATGCTTCTCTTTCATGTCCCGTTTTTCACTTTTAAACAAGAATTTAGCTTAAGATTAGTTTTTTTTATTATTTATTAGCTTTACAATTCAGCTCCTATTTATTGTTGTGCTCTAGCTCTGTCATCGTCGTCATCCTCGCTTTCATTTGTGTCCTCATCGTTTGTAACTCGACTCTCCTTCAGGAAGGCAGAAGTGATCGATGCTCATCTCCGTCCTCACCAAGTGCCGACGGTCCGCAGATCGGGCCGGCTCACTTTGTGTTGATTTCAGGGCGTGAATGAATCCATCACGACCCCAAAAAAATAAATAAAAATAAAGATTTTGTTCTCTCAATCAGACCGCTCTTTCTTAAAGATACCTCCCAGAGGCGTCCGTGGCTAAATGAACACGCCCTGGGAAACTTCACACACTGAAAACGACGTTTGTTACGAGCGCTTTTATGAAAGTATGAAATGGAGCCGTGATTGGTGATGGAGAGAAATAAGCGTTGAGGCTGGGGGCTAAATAAGTCAATAAAGCCAAGTTTAGTCACAGCTGGCTCCGATTCCTGCCTCGTCAATCAGCAGACGGCCATGAAACCCGTCTGACTGCGTGTGTTTACCCACATTCGTCTGTTTTTCCATCATCGCTCACATTTCACTGTCATTTTCCACCTCGCACTGCCATTAACTCTCAAATAGATACCAAAGCATTATCAAGGCGAGGGTCCCTCGAGCCGGAGCCGAGACATGAACACAATAAAGACGCACTGGGGGGGGAGGAGGACAGGATGTCTCCCCCTCTTGGTGGAATCACCTTCACCTGTCCTAAAACACACACACACACACACACACACGGGGGGAGCTTTACTTAGAGGACTGTTGTTTTACCCCCTCAACCCCACTAAGAAGGGTACACACACTGTAGTGGAGGGAAGCAGGTGTTTTCCAAGAGGATACCAAAAACGAACCAAAACCAAAAAAACCAAGGAATGACAAACCAAAAATAACCCAAACCAAATGTGGCTGGAGGGAGGAGGGGAGGAGGACGAAGCGTTGGACGATTCGGAGACGTCTGCCTGTCCGTCTGTTGGCTTTAGGGCTGGAACTGACTGAAACTGGACGGAGGGACGAACAGAAAGCCATTCCTCCCCTCCTCTACCTCCCTCGCTCCAGCTCAGCTCTCTGGTCCTGGATGGAGATAAACGCAAATGACCTCACTGAACTTATTTTAAAAAAGTCCTTTTTTTTTGTTTCTTAATTTTTATTTTTCTGTTGATGGATTCTGATTGTTTGATCTCTGCTGTGTCTCTCGATGCCGTTTTACGTACTGTACTTTAGTGCTTACTACTTATTTGGAATAACGTACTCGCTTACTTACTACAAGAGCTCCTTATTTTTTTCGTAGTCGTGCTAGAGATTTTTATCGGGTGGTTGAGAAAAAAAAAATACTGTGAAAATTTAGCTTCCAGATTTTTATTAGATGAAGACTGTCTTGGCAGGAAAAGAACAAAAGACGACGCAAAAGCCAAAAAAAACTAAGAATCGATCAGCGAACCTTGAAATCGTCAAAACCAAAAACTGAAACCAAACCAGCGGACGAGAGCAGAGCTGCTCTTTCCCGCTCTCTCTCTATCTCTCTCTCTCTTTCTATCTATCTCTCTCTCTCTCCACGAGGGCAAAGAAACGGGTTGATTGGTCTGAGGTGCCTCTGAGCATTTATCTGTTTGCAAGTGTTGGTTTAAAGGAACACCGATAGAGTTCGCGGCGATGTCCAAAGACTAAAAACTAGACTTTAGGATGACAGAATATCTCCCGGGTCGAGTCGGTGGGCCGGGAGTCTGACGTACCCAAAGACCCTTTGGTTTGATCCTCACCAGGGAAACGGTCGACACGAGAGAATCGTTTCCACGCTTTAGATGTGGGGTTTGCGCCTTAAAGGTGAAACCTTTCCTCCACATTGACTCTTAGACGGAATGTATCTGTTAGTGCTTCTATAGATTTTGTAGAGAAAAGATCTATGTTCTACTGCTTACTTATCGCTAATGTATTGAAAAGAAAAAAAATCTTACAAAAAACACTTTGAGAAAAAAAATTCTTAAAACATCGATGATGATGACTTGATTTTAGACCAAAAATTTAAAACTATCTCTCTTTTCTTTTTGTTTTCTGATCACGATTTAGACTTTTGATTGTACTATTTATTCAGGGTAGACTTGATTTGTTGACTTATCTCTTTTTGTCTTATTTGTTAATTTATTTCCATATTTTCTAATGCATTTGTAATGGACTGTCTTGCTTTTCGCCCCCTGCTGAAGTTACTTTTTTAAAAACTGTAAGAGATGCAACTAGAGGTCCTTCAGCGACTTAACAGGAGAGAACATCAGACTGACAGGCAGCCGTGAAGAAAAGCTCGCCGAACGTTTCTCGATTCTTGGTTTTGAGCTTCTTGTAATTCCACGGCTCAGTTTCAGATAAGAAAACGTGAAAACAGTCGCATCACGAGCTGCAGCGCTGCTTCGGTTCTCTAAATGTTCTGCTGAAAGCTTCACACAAACCAAAAACACCAGAATAGAAGAACTGGGGCAAAGGTGGTTGTGTTTTTACGTGATGGAGACAAAAGAAGGAGGTGAAACGTGACGAAGGTGATTGCTTCTTCTTCTTTTGTCCCTTTTTTTTCCCTGTATCTCCTTTTTGTTTCCTCTTTGCTGTGTTTAATGATTCCTTCATCCGCTGCAGGATGTAAAAGAGAGATAGTTCATCATATACCTCATATTCTTTGATGATAAACCAAATAGATGAATGCTTTAAAACGTGGGGACGGCGTGGGGATCAGGGTGCTGGGATGTGTTTGGAGGGGGCGTTGTGTGTTGTTTGGTGGAGCTGAGAGCAGATCCAGGAAGGATGAACAGGTAGATTTGACCTCATTAGCTCCATTAGAGGTCAGAAAAAGTCCTTACTGGTTTCTGCTCCAGTCCACACACACACACACCTTCACACACACCATCACCGCCCTGAAACACCCCTCCGCTTCCTGTGTCGAGCTTTAAACTCAGCCCTCTCCTTACGTCTGACCCTCACTGCTTCCTCCCTGTCCAACATGGACTCTGGGCTTCACGCTGCTGTTTGGCACAGATCTGAACATCTCATCTGGTTCTTGTAAAAAAGAAGCTTCGAGTTTTGTGCCTCAGAGCAGACTTATCACCAAAGCCGCCCCCTCTCGTTCCGAGGGAGGGCACGTTGACCCGCTGATGTCCACATGAATCAGGGAGCGCCACAGGGGCAGGTAACAGGGAGCAGCTGACCCTGAGGTTACTAGGTGACACATACAGACGGTCAAAAGTGTGTGTGTGCTGAGAACATGGCAGCTGGAGGGAGAGGTGTGCATGTCGTTTAAACATTTGGATTCTCATAGAGTCTGTTTTTCCTTTTCTTCTGGTTGTTTTGCTCATTTTGTCTCTCGAGGCCAGAGCGTCAATCTGGATTTGAAGGGCTGTGCGCAAAGTGCAGGATTCTGTGGTGGGGATACCCCCTTAAGTGAATGATACCAAAGTCAATGCCCTGCTACTGGATCCAGCGCCACGTGCACACTCCCTAAAATCCTGATCATCTTTGTGTGTGCAACTATAATATTTATGCAATTTGTTTGTAACATTAGCATCCATGCGGGCAGCTTTAGAGGGACAGTGGGGCTTTCTTGCAAAAAGTTAAGTTAGCACGTTAGCTTAGCATAAAAGACTGGAGCAAACAAATGCCACATCAAGCCTTAAAGTAGCACCGAGCAGTTTCCTGCTCCTCCGGCCTACTGGTTGAAAGTAGAATTAAAACTACCGTAAACAGCCCTGCTGTAAGCTCGCGCTAACAACAAGCTAACACTAACATGAGCCAGCTAATACTAAAATAAACAACAAAATAAAAAGATCCACGCTGTTGAATAAAAAAATATTATTACTTACAAGTACAGTAGCAAAGCCATGCAGGTCTAGCCTGGCAAGCCATCCTATATATGTGAATGTATGTAAACTTTGCAAAGCAAGTATTTGGTCTAGTTCACTAGGCTAATGCAGGTCACCATCAGTCCGTGATTTTGTAGCTAGCTAGCTTAGCTCCAAACTAGTGTAGGCCGAGCCGATGTTCACTCCGGTTTTAGCTCTTTGCTTCGCCTCCAAAAACTTTACTCTGTTACTTTTACTTCCAGGCGCTGACAAGATGCCAACAGAAGAAGCTAATTTCTTCATTTTCTTCTTCTTGTGCGTTTTATTGACGATTGACAAACTGAAAATGCTAACTGCTAGCATTACAGCTTACGGCTGTAAAGCAGGTATAAGAGCGCCCCCTAGAACACCTACCCGCTCCACAAAACTATCTAGTGCAGTATCTGGTCAGCAGAGGGCTGCAGAGTGGTGTCAAATATGAAACTGGTCAAGTTTCTAAACCAACAATCACTGATTAAAGCTCTAGCTTAAAGTTTTAAAAACTATTTAGTGTTACTTTAAAGCTCTCATTCACTTGCTATTTCAATGCCTTTGAAGTGATCTCGAGTATAAGTGAATGCCTTGTGAGTTGTTTTCTGGCACTCCTGTTTCAGGAAGCAGAAGTTAGTCGGAGGAGTGGTTGGCAGAAAACGACAATTAGGAGTCTTACCGTTAATTTTCATGATATTCGGACATCTCACCTCTGATTGGCTAACAACAATATCTCCACAAATAACACGCCTGAAGGACTTCTGTTGTGTTGTGAAGTTGCTAATGTTGACGGTTAGCTTCTGCTAGCTTACGCGCTCTGCTCTTTCCTGGACGCTAAACCAACAACAGCCTTCCCCGTCGTGAGATGGGTGAGTTCATGAATGCTATTTGTCAGTGTGATGTAGATCTGTGTGTCATTTTCTGACCCGAGCGTTTACCCATCTTTTTTCTATCGGCGGCTAAAGCAGGAAATAGGGGTAGAAGACATATTTCACGTTTAGCCTACATGTGAAACCCAGAGTGACCGATTTAATTTAAAAAACAAGTAAAGTACGATTTCTAAGTGAAATTGCTCTTTAAATTGTGGTAATAAACAATCAGAAAACTAGTATTTAAAATATTCCACGTGTTGGATTGTAGCCAAATGTTTTTGAACATCATTAGAGTAAGATGAAATAATCATGTTTAGTGCCACAGCTTCTGCATCCTGTCATTGTAATAATTTTCTCAGAGTGAAGCAGAAAATGATGAGCTCAGTCATCGACGGCTTGACTCATAATGTGCCACTATCAGATACGAGGTATCACTTATCATTAACAAACGCAACTAAAGGCGATAAAGATCTGATTTGAGCAGAAAGTGGCAGGTGAACAAGAAATCAACTCAATTTGAGGTGAGTTTGTGCGTCAACGGGCTTGTGAAAAACGCATCGTGGCACATGTTGGTAGTGAGCGAAATGACTTGAATCAGCTGTGATTCATCATTTCCAGTTCATCTGGGCAGAGCTAAGCTAACTCCTCTTCTTGTTTCCAGTCTTTATGCTAAACTAAGCAGAAAAGTGTGGTGCTCATTTGTTCTAGAACTCTTAAAACTTAAATAAAAACCCTGAGTGCGTGTAGAGTCCAGAGAGGCACGACAAAGTCGTGAGGAATCAGGTTTGGTTTTTTTTTGTAAACGAGAGGCAAAGCGAGCAGAGCAAAACAAACCCTCAACAAAGCTGCTGCATCTTCCTCCACCCACTCTCATCCACACACTCTTCCTCCCCTACATCTCTCTCTCTCTTCTTTCTCTTTTCTACTATACAGCTTTAGTCCAAAGGTTCTCCAGCAACACAGCAAAGCAAGTCAGATGTTAAAGAATCAAACCAAAGAGCTCTAACTTGATCCACTGCATCTCTTCTCCCTGTCTGCCCTCCTCTGTCACCTAGTGAGCCGCTTCCTGAAGCTTTAACCTCAGCTATCCAAAGGGAAATAATACAAATAATAATAATAATAAAAATTAAGATGATGATGATGATGATGATGAAATGTATATTTTTAAGTATTTGTCATTGGAAAAAAGAATCTTAAGCTTCTCATGATGATGATGCTCACAATGATGATGACGACGATGATGATAATGAAGTTTCTCTTGGTATCTTTGTAGCTGTTCAGATCCTCCTTAAGTTTGTGTCTCTTTCTGCTCGTGCTGCCAGAGTTCCTCCCAACCTCCCCCCTCCCTACAGTTTTAACCCTTTCTGTGTGTGTGTGTGTGTGTGTGCGTGCGTGCGTGTGTGTGTGTGTGTGTGTGTGTGTGTGTGCGTGTGTGCGTGCGCCCATCTCCCATCTCCCCCCCTCCACCCTCATCCCTCCCCCCTCCCCCCCCCTCCTGACGGTAGCAGTTTAGACCTTTAGTGTATTTATCTTGAAAACCAAAAAGTTTTAAAAAAAGGAAGAAAATACCTGCTTGTTCATTGTACAGTGTTGTTCATTTTAAGTCATTTTTGTAACTGAAAGTGTTTCATTCATCCAAATAAAACAGGAGACAAAAACTGTACAGGCGACCCCCCCCCCTCCTCCTCTTCCTCGCCTCTTCGTTTCTTTGCTGCTGCTGAGTTTGAAACTTTCAAGATGTTTTTTTTTTCATCTTGAACCACAGGTTTCACTTGGTTTGGTGAAACCTCATCACAGGAAACAGGAAATATACAGTACCAGCTCTATAAATATACACCTGTCTGGCCAGCAGAGGGCGCTGTTAGACTTCTGCTGTCAGAGGCCAGATGTGGCACATCTGATAGGATCTGATCTCTGAGCATTTTAAAGTTTTTAAAGACGGATTTTAATCACTTATTTCTCTTTAATATAATTTTATTCAGCATCACCATATGTGTTTGTATTTGAAGCAGTGTCACTTTTAGTTTCATTTAATTGTAGCTTCAAAACATTTAAGCAAAAGAAAGCTTTGCTGCATTTTTAAGATCATCTTTGTGGAAAACGAAACACGTTTCAGTCGAATTTTCCCGATTCCAACCTCTACAGGTAAAATGTCCCTCTGATCATGCAAAAGAATTAAAAATTGGAGTTTGATAAAAACAACAAAAATATCATTAAAGCACAAACTTGTGGTTTCATTTCCTCAGATCAGGAAACATGTTTACTAAATGCATTTAATGAATTTAGATGTTGATTTTGTGAGATTATTTTCTGATGACTTCGCTGATGTGTGGTGCAGTGCACCTTATGTTCTCATCTGATTTAAAATGAGAAGGCATCTGCTCTAAATCCATTCACACGGACGTCATAAATCATTGCAATTTGCAAATAGTTGCTTCTCAAAAGAAACATTTGGGCCTTTAATATCAAAATGTGATTCTTTTATTTTTACTTTTTGCAGATCAGCTGTCTGCCTCTTTATGTTTGTTTGTTTTTTTTGCATATGAAAACGTCAGCATAGTGCCATTTTTTTGGCATCTATTCAATTAAATATCGTGCAAACGTTAACTTTTCTGTTGCATAAATTCTCCCCACCACGATTGTTGTTAAAACATAAATGCTGACACGCTGAAGCAGGATTAGTTTGAATATGGAGTCATTTTTAACGCATTAGTGCTTTAAACAACTTGAGTTTGGAGAAACAGGGATTATTATTGACTGGATTGATAAGCTAACGGCTAGCTTGAGCTGAGACAAAATCAAAATGGATTGCTGAAATCTAAAATAAAAATATATAGATTAATTCAAATAATGTGGTAACACTTTACAATAAGGGTCCCTTTAATAACGCTAATTATTGCATTATTAAGCATTAATAAACAAAGGGTCCCTTTATTATTGTTATTGTTATCTATTAAGTGTCCTTAAGGTTAGGACAAAGAGTTGGGGGGGTCTACATAGTCATGCATTACTTAATATGGTTAAGTAGTTGTTAATACTTTATTTAATAGTTTATTAATGCTTAATAATGCACTAAGTAACATTAATAAACGGACCTTTTTGTAAATAGTTACCTAATCATTCCTGTTAACCAGTAAGGATCACACAACAGATTGTACCCCTACTCTTTTATTTTTTTGTAAAGGTAAAGTTTTTGTATTTTTAGTACCTGATTGTCCTAGCGGGAGTTGGGATGTTCTAAAACTTTAGCCCGCTTGCAACACAGAGTCATTATTTTCCATGTGAAACATCACAAGTATGATGAGGAGGAGTTGTTTGGGAGCCAGAAGAAGGAAAAGAAACATCCTTCCTTCCTGTCCCAACCTCCTGCAACAGAACCTTTTACAGAACCTGCTTCTGATTCTGCTTCAGTGACAAAAACACAAACCAGGACCAAAACCAGGCTGCAGGTGTAAGAAGTAACCGGGGAGTATTCGTACAGGGATGGACACAGGTGATCTTCAGGTGAAGAAGCTGGAACAAGGTCACTGAGGACATCTAGAGGTTATGAACAGAACTACAGGAGGACAAGAAAGCTTCTTGTCTTTGTTATAAAAGCAATTATAATTTGTTTTAACTTGAAAATTGTCTGTTTTTAATGTGTGCTAATATTTATGACCGCTTTAAACTCCTAAACTCTATTTTTTACTCTGTCACAGGAAATTGGGGGAAGTCTAATTTACTGAAGTGCAAAATGGCGTTTATTTTTAAAGAACTGGACAACTCTCCTAATTATGAATCCCTGCCACCGTCACATCCTTCTGATCAGTTGATGAAGTTTGGTCACAGCGGCTGAAATAATTCATGGCTTTTTTGGCTGAAAGTGGGAAAAAAGCCACCAGAAGTGAGCGTGTGGTGTTGCTGCCCATGAAGACGAGGGCTGCGGTGTCTCATCCTGTGTCTCCACGCTGTGAAAACAAGTTCTCACCCTGCTCTCTGGGAGGTGTGGAGGAGTAATGGAGTTACTTCATCTCCTTCTCTCCCTCCGCTTGAACGCGCTCGGATGAATCACGGGGACATCTGCTAATTGACAAACAGCATCCTTAACATTTTGTCTCCTCCACCTCCCCACAGCAGAAGTGTGTGTGTGTGTGTTCGTCTCCTCGTTGAACTGTTTTGTTGTCTCCTCTTCCTCCTCCTCCTCCTCCAGCTCATCGCCATCCCTCTCTTGTTAACTGCCTCTCCTTCAGTCTGTCTCCTGCTCCCCCCCGCTGTGTGGCACAGTAGGTGGATGATTAGGTAGGATGCTGGAGTGTGTAAGTGTGACAGCTTTCAGACACCCACCTCTGAGTTGAGTCATGGACGGCGGAGGAGAGCATGTGATCCTATCACCAGGGTGACTCGCAGAGATCCGCGTTGCTGCGCCGTCGCATCGTTTTGTGATATTTGTTCTTCTCCCAAACGTCGACATCTTGGAGAAATCTGGAAAACATATTTATATCTCCAGAAGGAAAGAGTCGTGTTTGGTCACCGCGCTCCACTAAGTGTTGTTATGATGCACGTTTGCCAGTTTGTTCAAGTCAGATCGGCTCATTTATTCGCTTTTGGTTTAGAAATCTGAATATTTTTGAAAGGATGTAGGTTTATTAACCCAGGAATGAGATGGAAAAACTCAAAAATGTTTTCATAACTGAGTGAAAATGCACTAATTTGATGGGATACAGATATTAAAGAAGGATAACATGAACCTAAAAGTTGTTGCTACGTAGCAACGCTGAACCCAAATGCCACAAAACCTCCAGATAGTTTTCTGATCAGAGAGAAAAAACACAAACAGGTCCTTTTCTCTGACGGCATGTTAAAGATGGCGGCAGCAAAGTCATCCTCCATGACTTTTTAAAGCGAGTAACTGGAGAGCAACAGATCCTGTTAAGATGAGGAGTCAGTTACCACAGCGTGGAGTAAAGGTGGAACTGCTTCAAATAAGGCCTCACTGTGTCACGGGCACCAGCAGCAGAGCGCCAGCTGTCGGTTTGACCAGGAACGCTGCCAGGTGTGTGTGTATGAGTGTGTGTGAGTGATGAGGGTGAGGGTGAGGGCGTGCATGTGCTGATGTCCTGCAAGAGGACGAGCGTCAACACATCGAGGAAGGCGACGCAACCCTCTTAACAGTTCTTTGTGTGTGTGTGTGTGTGTGTGTGTGTGTGTGTGTGTGTGTGTGTGTGTGTGTGTGTGTGTGTGTGTGTGTGTGTGTGTGTGTGTGTGTGTGTGTAATGGGCGCCAGTGAGAGATGGTGCCAGTGTTGATGTGCCACTAAACAGATCTGGTTTCCCTCCACAAGCAGTCGTGTGTGCACGTGTAGGTGTGTCAGACCAGCTACTGTTGCCTCTTACCAGCAACACACACACACACACACACACACACAAACACACACACACACACATACACACACACACACACACACATACACAAAAACCAAAAGAACCCAGAACAAGACCCACAGTAAAGCAGGCCTGTCTCACAGTGATGATCACCTGGACCTTTGGGGGGGTTTAGTGGACCTGTGAGACAAAAGTGGAACCATTTGGGACCTGTCACGTTCCATTCTGGAGTAAAACATCGTCAGACCTACGGTTTAACACGGCGGTGGCAGTGTGATGGTCTGGGGCTGCTTTGCTGCTTCTGGAACAATTTAAGGAATTCTACTCTAGCAGAAAATCCTGTAGAAGAATGTGACCTTTGACCTCAAACAGACATGGTGGAAAGCCTCTCATGTGGCTGAATTAAACCACTTCTATAAAGAGGAGAGGGACTATATTTCTTAATAAGATGTGAGAGACTCATTACCTTTGGGTTTGACCCAAAGTGTTCCGACTGTAGGGGTCAGTTAGTTTTTCACGTAGGACTAATTTATGTGTGACTAGATTTTTGTTTCTGTAATAAATTAAACCATCATCTAAAAATAGCACTTTTTAGTTTTATCTGATTATCTGATCTGCAAAATTTAGGTTAGACAAAAAAGTTGTCATGTCTCGTGTCCGTTCCATATCCCCTCTCCCTTGTTTCCTGTCCCCTCAGACCCATCATTCAGGTTTTTCACTCCACTTCCTGTCATTTCCAGTCCCCAGTGAAAGTGAAACTTATCTCCTCGCTGTGCGTTCATCTTTTTAACACCTTAGTCTAACAGCTGAAATGTCTCCTCAGCCTTCATTAGTGTCTACAGGAGCGGTTCATCACTAAATCAAACACATCAGCTGTGTTCATGATCTAAACATGCTGGAAGCAGACTGCAGCACCAGGCATGTCAGCTCCACTTTACTAAAGCCTCAATTCCACTGCGGGTTCTGGTGTGGAGCGGAGTGGGTCACTGTCGGCGGTGTGGACCTGTACGGATCTGGGATTTTCAGGTGAGCGTTTCTATTGCATTTTTGGCTCTCGTGTCGGCAGGCGGGGTTAAACGAACCGTCATGTGTCATGAATAAGTTGCACAACTGTTCAGTATTTTTGTGCTGCAATAAATGGTCTTCAAAACTAAAAGTCCAGGCCTGCCTCGCTGCTTCGGTTTGCCGGCGTTTGGCTATAATTAGCATCCAGCGCATCGCAACACCTCCATGTTCCATTTCCAATCCGAAAAAAAAATCCACTCCAGCTGTTTCTGTCCTTAACGTTTCTGTATTGGGCTTTATTCTTTAGCTTGCCGTCCGCTCGGATCCTTCGGCAGCCATCCGCTGAGAAAAAAACTTCCTTATTGATCCGTCTAGCTCTCCTGACTGTGGACTCTAATGAAAATACAAACAACGGAACTCCGTTTGTTTTGCTTGTTGCAAGTAGTGACATATTTTCTGTCCCCAATCAGCGGACTGTGTTGTTGCTCCGCCCTCGCCGTACCGCTCCAGAAATGTCTAGACCAGAGGTGCCCAATCCTGCAGGGCCGGTATCCAGCATGTTTTTGTTTTAACCCTGTTTCAACACACCTGATTTTAATCAGCAGGTGATTAACAGGCTTCTGCAGAGCCTGATGAGCTGCTGCAGGTGATTCAACCACTGAATCAAGTGTGTTGCAGCGGAGAAACCGTGAAAACGTGCTGGATACCGGCCCTCCAGGACCAGGATTGGGCACCCCCTGGTCTAGACCTACAACAGAACGGGGGCCAAAAAATTCCTTGTCTGGCGCGGTCCGGGTAGGTTGTCTGGACTGGCTTTATAATCGGAACCAAAAATGTAGCGGTCCGATCCACCCTGATCCATGCCAGTTTTTGCGATGGAAAAGGCCTTTAAGTCCAGCAGGGACCGGACCGCCACTCTGAAGTTGCAAGTGTGGAATTCTGGCCACAGATGGCGGTGGGGGTCTGAGTGACATTTCATTAACCATGTAAAGGTCATTTTAGCACAAACTGGCTCAAGAACATGATTTAAAATATGAAAAAGTTGCATAATAGGGCTTTAAGCTCCACAAACTTTGCTGCATCTTTTTTTATCTTTTGGGTTATTTTGCTAACTCTTTAGTAAATATGATATGCAGACAGAAAGGGAACCCTAAATGTGTCACTTCCTCTGCTACTTATTGGTGAAGGAAAATATCACTTTTGAAATTTAAATAAAAAGTTTAAACTGTTAGAAAAACTAGAACACGGTCTGCAACAACCAGGAACAAAACTTTAACATTATTCTGCATAAATGTGCAAAAAGCAATTCTCCTGAGACATTTAGAGGAGTTTGATGCTGTCAAGAATTTTTATGCAGCAATTGATTTTTACTTCTATTGCTTTTTGCAACCCCTTAGCATTCCAGCGGCCCGCCCATGGGCCAAAACACATTGTATTCATGGGACCTGGAATTTCTATGAACATTTGGAAAGTTCCTTAGAGCTGTGCGTGCATGCGTTTTATTCATTTCACAGATCAAATCTATAAAATACCTGAAAAAAGACATAAAAAGAGAAATTCCTTCTATTTTTCAGTCTTTCTTCACAAAGTGCTCGCAAACAATAAGAGACAATTTTTTAAAAAATTCTTCTGCTGTTTTACTGGAAAAGTCTGACAATGTAAAGTCGTCCTTCGGGTTTTTAGCGCCTAACACGAGCGGAGCGGCTTTGCTTGTTCGGCATAGTTTTGCAGAAAGCGTTGCAGCTTAAGTCCTTTCATCACCGCCACATAAAAATAATAAATAAGATCTTCAGCTCTTCCACTTCAAGTGAAATATCTTGAAAACATTAAATGAGTCAATCTTCCTCCACTCATTTGATTTCTTTGAATAGATCAAAGGCCCTCCTGGCCTTGTCTCTTCTGTTGCTTTGTCACAGACGTGTGTGTTCAAACACGCTTCCTGTAGCTTAAGGTCTGATGATCTCTTGTTTTATTCTGCTGCTGTTTGATCTGCTTTCTTCCTGTCATCCTTTCACTTCAGTGAACTGTTTTGTTCCTGGCTCCAGGATGAATCTGTATTAACGGACTAATCGGTTGACTCTGCTCCTCTGATGCTTCGTCGTTCCCACGGCAAAAGCCTGGATGAGGGCAGGATGCCGACGCTTCATGGAAATTAACATCAGAGTGCCCTGAGAGAGATAAGGGCGCAGCGGCAATTCAGAGCCTCCTCCGTGTCTTCATCAAGGCACGTTTGTGAATGTCTAAATGCACAAGAGCACAGATCTAGTGGGCACAAGGAAGACGTCCACCTCCATGAATGACACATCACCCAAAATAAAAAGAAATAAACCCATAAAACGTAAATCTCGCATCAGCACAGCTCCTCTCAGTCTCGTTTATATCTTCCACCCTCAGATCAGACCAGCTGTTTTGATTCCTCCGCCTGCTGAGGAGATCAAGAGCACCTTTTGGAAAAGTAAGTGAGATTGCTAAAAAGATCAAGTCAGCGTTCACACTCAGCAGTAAGTTAAGTTATCGCTTTTTGGTCAACAGTCACAAAAGCTCATGTCAGACTCTGAGTTGCTCCTGGTGGAATGAGAGATTTCAGTCTGCAGACAGTTAAAAACAACCCTTCTACTACATGTTTTGATTTAAGGTGTTTTATCTTAAGGAACGCTAAATAAAAGCCAAGTGTTTAAATAAAAATAAAATAAAAAAACAACAATTTACATCGTTCCAATCAGCTCTGTTTTATTCCAATACCAGTCTGAGTCAGTTTAACCTGCTGCAGCTGCATCTAAGTCTGATGCAGACTTGCAGATTACAAATCATAAGTTAATTAAAGTTATTCACATCAATGCATGTGAGTTCTGTAGACTGGGATCACAGTCTAGAGCAGTGGTACTCACTCCTGGTCCTGGAGAGCCGGTATCCAGCAGGTTTTAGCTTTAACTCTGCTTCAACACACCTGATCTCAATCAGCAGGTGATTAACAGGCTTCTGCAGAGCTTGAGCTGCTGAACAGGTGATTCAAGCATTGAATTAGGTGCATTGGAGTAGAGGAACAACGGAAACATTCTGGATACCGACTCTCCAGGACCAGGAGTGAGTACCACTGGTCTAGAGACAGTTTATCTGCACAGAGCTCACCCCTTCTTTCCACCGGACGTGAAAGCGGCGCGCAACGTAGTAGCAGCGTTTTACCCGAGCTCCCTTCCAACCGGGAACGATTCTGATGCAAAAGCGTTCCGTGAAGTCACAAAATCACGGGAGAATTGCAACACCACGCGTGATTTCAGAAGAAAGACGGCTGCATGGATCCAAAAAGGTCTGTGGTTTATTTTCTGTTCTGTTTATATTGGCTACGGGGGTTTCACAGGTAATGACGTACTACACGTGACTTTTATTTTGAAAGTTTCCAGATGTTTTACACTGATTTCGTGTTTGACTTCCTGCCTGGCCGGATCTGAACTGCGGAGTTTGACGTGTTTTGGAAGCGTAGCGCGTAAAAAATGGACTTGAAATGTAACGATAGCGTCCCTTTGCTTCTGGGACGCGTTCAAAACGTTACACATAGCTGCCAGTGGAAAGGACCCTGTCCACTATAACGGAGGCTAATTGACCTTTCGCCAAGCCCCGCCCCCCTTAGTTACTGTTGCCAAGTCCGACAATAAGTGGATCAAATACTGCAGCTCGGCAGATTGCTGCGATGGAAAGAAGTAGACAGATGCGTGTCAGCGACATTTTTTGGAGCAATTCCTCCTCAATATCATCCAGATCGAGGCTAAAGGGTTACAGTATGCAGTGGAGGGATACATTAGTGTCAGCTCCGCTGAGCGAAGCGTAGCAGGGAACAAGGAGTTGGGAGTTTGGGGAGAAGGCGGCGTCCAGGAACACGTGGATCGGTGAGCGGTGGCGGCGATGCGGTGTCCCTGTGAGCTGTCAGATGATCTGAGCTGCAGGCAGCTCTAAAAGCTCCCGGTGCTCTGCATCGCTCCAGTTTATCACCTCAGCTGAGTCTGTTAACAAAAAGAAACTTAAGCCCGTGTTTACGTTCATTTTCAATAGTTCCCGGCCGGAGCTCGGCATTAATTCATCACGTGATCATGACACCACCCGCTGTTGCGCCTTAATGTGCGTTTATAAGACACACGGTTGAGGTAATATTACGCTGATTTGCCGGCATGGCGTGTCTAATCTAAAAGGGTCTTGGATAATCTGGGAGGCGGACCTCCGCCCAGCCGCGGGCGGGGGGAGCACTCATGCTTGGCTGTTGCTGGTTGAGCTCGATGAGGAGGTTCTGAAGGGAAACGAAGGAGACACGACTACTATCGAGGCTAATGCTTAGGATAAATTAGGCTTAGCTTCATCATTTTGTTTGGAGTTGTCGGATAGTAACGGTTGCTATGATGTGTGATTGGACAATAGCCGTTCTGGGGCGGGGCCGGCGAAAGGCTAATTGCTGCGTAAACGTTTCACGGCCGTTTCACACCGCTTTCATGTCCAGTGGACAGGAGGGGTAAGTGCAGCAGGATGATCGCTTGTTCATCAGCAGAGGGTGCTGCAGATGTATAGAGACTGACTTCCTCTCTCAGAGCGATTTCTCCTGCTGATCATGCATATGCCTGATCATCAGTTAGCCAGTTTGGACATGAATGGACCTGTCACCAGTAGTAGGTACACTTTGAGCATCACTACCTAGAGCTTGGGTTTTAACTGTTTGTGCCTCCTTTTTGAAGTGATGGGCGTGTCATCCATGTCTTTGGCAGACATGGTGGATTTTCTCCCTGTCCCAGGTTTGCCTAATCAAAAGGCATGACACGGCCCACTTCTGTTCTGTTTGGTTCTGTGATGTCCTGCTCCAAGAGTTCACTCCTGATCACCCGGTCTGTTGCGAGTCCAGCTCTAGTGTTTTATAAACACTATTTTAAATCACTAGTTGTTGCTTGTGAACACTCTCTTGGTTTTTCAAAAGACAAAAGGGGGGAACGCTGGGTGAAATGGGTTCTGTCTGGAAATGGACACAAGTGTGGCTCTGCTTCCCAAATTAAAGGGGACGTATTACGCAAAACTTACCTTTTGCATCTGTTTGTGCTGCCATGTGGGTCTCTACTGCCTCTATAAACACTCCAAACACAAAAAACCCATCCATCTGTTTTCTGTCAGTGTTTAGTTTTAGAAATGATGTGCCTAAAATGAATCGTTTCAAAACACCCCCATTTGTGATGTCACACACGGGAACATAAAATCACCTCTCACGTGCAACAGAAAGCTGCTGCTGGAGGAGCAGCGGCTCTACTCTGAGCCCCTTCCAGATATCAGAACTTCTCAGCTTATAGCAGCCTGAGTGGGGGATGAGTGGGCGTGGCCAGCACCAGCTTGTTTTCTTAAAGCGACAGAGCCCTGAAACGACTCATTCTGGAAGGTACTGAAACTGTCAAGAATAATATGACAGAAAATATCTTTATGTGAGAGGGATTTTATACAAAAAACGTCACAAACAAGTTTTGTATCGACCACAGAACTATTATAAGAAAAAAAGTCATAACGTGGCCCCATTAGGTTAATAGGGTTAAGTCATATTCGTATTCATATCCGTAGTACTTCCAGTTCAAAGGGTGAGGCGGCTAGGACACCTTTTGAATCGCCAGAAAACAGAAGAGAGATCAGGCTCTATCAGAGTCCAGCAGAGTCACTGAATACTGCTACGCATGAGTTCTTGATACACCTGGGCCCACGAGTTAATTGATACACCTTCTCCTCAACCAGTTAGCCACAAAGAAAGAGGAGTCAGTAAAGTGAGGCCAATTATACCCAACAATGTGGGCACTATGCAAGACAGCTATAACAGGTCTGTATTAAACTAGAAAACTGAACATTCACAACAAACATCAGCTTTAAACCAGCAACAAAAAGCTTCTGGATTCACTAAAGCCTGTTTCCTTACAAATGTGTGTTTAATTGGTTTGTCTCCTTCCTCCAGTGAGCGGCACGGCTCGAACGCTGCACACACAGCTCAGATCCCAGCCAAGTGGAAATAATCAGCCGAAGACTGGCATGTTGTAAACCAAGAGCCATCACAATGGCACTCACGGGTCAGAAAAAATGAATCAATGCCACTGTATACCAGCAGCTTCCCACACTGTGAATGAGCCCACTGCACGATGCCTCCACAAAAGGACGCACACACACACACACACACGTATGTGGAGAAATCCGACAAAGCAAAGAATGATGGTGATTATGACACATAGCTATGCCACCCACAGTGGTGCCTGTGTGAGGGCAGAGCACATCAAACTGAGCAAGTGTAACACATGCTCTGTGTCAGTCCTCCTCCCCTGCACTGGCATGTAATGCATGACACATAGCTGAACCACCTACAGGCCTGCTGTCTCCATGCCCAGCTGATGATGAAGAGGGGGGGGGGGTGAAGGTACCGTCCAAGGAGACGGAGTTTGCAGGCCTGTTCTCTGAATGAAACTGGGGATGGTGGGAGTGTTTACAAGCTGCAGAAAGAGTGTTAGCTGTGTGTTTTTGGACTGATTCAGATATTTTTCTTTGTACGTAGAGTGAGTAGTCAGTATCTTACCTGCAGTTGGTGGTTAATCATGTCTAAACTGAAGCTGAAGAACAACAGTATCATTCTGATTGTCCTTAAAGACCAAGTTCACTGAGAAATTCGATCGTTCACACGCAGGCCAAATGTGAAAATAGTCTCACTTCTACTTCCTGAAACAGGAGCGCCAGAGCTTTTTTCCCGGCAAAGATCGACTCGCAAGGCATTTATTTATATTAGAGACTACTGCAAACGTGCTGGAAAAACGAGTGAACTTGGTCTTTAACAAAAGACACTCCTGTTTAATTTGATAAAACTTTTTAAAAAATGGTGGCTGTGAACATTTTACAACACAAACTTTTACTCTATGAGCAACAAGGGAACCACTGGATCAGGTATTCAGCACAAAGGACGCTTGCAGGAAGAAGGTAAGACTAATTCTGATATTAGTCACATAAATCTTTTTTAAAAGTGAAATCATTTCTCCATCCATCCAAATGTTCTTCCTCTGATCAAAGCTCAGGTGGTGGAGGTCACAGGTCCAGGAGAAAAGCATCCCTCTCTCCAGCGGCACACCTGCAGGATCCTAAGAGATCCCAGACCAGAGTGGATATAAAAATCCCTCCAGTGAATTCTGGTCATGCTTCAGGGTTTCCTGCCAGTGGGATGTGATTGGAAAACCTCCCAAAGAAGGTTGACCAGGAGGCACAACAGTAAGATACTTGAATTTCTTATCTAGTTCTCATTTAGAGGTTGTTACATCTAAAACAACCCAGACTCAAGGATCTCCTTAAGTTCAGGTTGTGATAAATATGTTTGCACACCTCCTCAGTTTAGCATTCTTGCATGAATGTACCATTAGTGGTCATCTGATGCAACCCCCCAACACACACACACACACACGCACACGCACACACACCCATGCTGCAGCCAAACATGTGAAAGCATGGTAGAAACAGATTTGTGGGTGTTGCGTGGCTGCATGAGGCATCTGCCATAAGCTCATGGCTATTCTCTGAATTTGATGAGCATGTGTTGGTATTAATGGACGGGGTTGGAGTGGGGGCTTGGATGGCTTCCGGCCAAGTTCCATCAGGTGATCTAATCCGAGTGACCCCCAAATTAGTTTGGTGTGAGGATGACAAATTGAGGCTGTGAGAGGGCCGGCGGGGTCGGGGAGGCAGAAGCTGTTACTGGACGTGACCGAGACCTCCTCCACAAACTACAGTACATGCATAAATCACACACACATGCATATGTACACACACACACACACTCATTAGACAGAGTATCTAAATCTGTTCATGCCGTGACACAAATTGATGAGAGGAGGAAGGAGGGATATTTGTAACAAACAAAGGTTAAAGGTGAGGAATGAATGATAAACTAGTTTTTTCTGTTATTTATGATTTGCTCAGTTTTGAAACAATCTCATCTTTATAATGAGGTCAGAATCGGTCATGTTAACCAACACGAAGAACCAGAAGTTATTCTGACCACCTCTGTCTACTAACAACAAAAAGATTTTAAAGGAAATCTTTTACAGCATTTTTCAAAGGTTATGATTCAATGATCTGTACAAAAAATATGTAGTTATGAAGTTTGTTGCACTAAATCCCTCTCACATAAATCGATATCAGCAGTTTTATTCTTGACATTTTCATTACCTTCCAGAATGAGCCGTGTCAGGGCTCTGTCACTTTAAGAAAACAAGCTGGAGCTGGCCACGCCCACCCATCCGCCGCTCAGGCTGCTATAAGCTGAGAAGCTCCGATATCCAAGAGGGGCTTGGAGTAGAGCTGCAGCTCCTCTAGCCTGGGGAGCTGAGATGGAGTTTTATGTAGATTTACCCATTTGTGACATCACAAATGGGGACTTTTTGAAACGACTTGTTTTAGGCTCATAAAACCAAACACTGACAGAAAACAGATGGATGTTTTTTTCCTGTTTGGAGTGTTTATAGAGGCAGTAGAGACCCACATGTCAGCTTTGCATAATACGTCCCCTTTAATATAGTGTTGAAAATACGTGTTTATATAACGTTAGCCAGAAATAGTTTAGACTTTCTTTTCTCTAGCACCAGGTTAGGGCATTCTGATGGTCTCTCAGTAACATTATTAGGCTTGTTCCATAAAACTACCAGCTCTAAATGCCTCTCTACAGCACAATCGCTACGTCAAAGTTTAATTAATTCATAAAAGCACAAAATTATATAAGAAAAACTGATAACAGAATCAGAGAGCTGCACCACTTTGCTGCTTTATTCCAAGATTTTTGGCCGATAGCTCCTTGGGAATCCTTTTTTTTTTTTTTTTGGCATTTTTTAAAAATAAAACAGGAATAAATTGTGTCTTTGTGGCTGTTGTAAAATGCATTAAGCATCTAAAGACGAATCTCAGTCTAGTCTTGTTGTGCAGTGACTGGGGGATGCTGGTTCAATCCCAGCTCATTCCTGCCACTGTGTCCTTGAGCGAGACGCTCCGCCCTCCCGCTGTACTTCTGTGAAAGTCTGCAAAATGCATTCACACAAACTATAAAAACATCGTTTTTGTTGTTTTAATGCTTGCAAAACTTTACCGTCAAATAAAAATAAAGTCGTAAGTCAACCTAAGGACACCTACTTTTATTTAGTTTTTACACAGTAATGATAATGTTTTTATTTTTATCAGATATTAGTTTGTTTATGCGCTGCCCTGGCCTTGTCACTTTAAAACTGACTTTGTAAAGAAAAACCTTACTGAGAAAACAAACCTTGGCAAAGATCATTTCTCTGCTTTTGAGTATTTAGTTGGTGTTTCAGTAATTACCCCACCATCCATGCAAATAAATCATAACGGAATCCAAGCGACGCAGAAAGAGGAACAGAGTTAAGTCATTTAAGGTGATTGTACGGCGCGGGTCCTGATGATGGCGAGGGAGACGCGGTGTGAGACGCAGATAAGGACGGAGAACTGAGGGGAACCGTGGAGACGGAGAGATTGCACTTTGCTCGCTGAGGGGTGGAGATGAGCAGAGAGGAAGAGGAAGCTCTGCGCTGTGCCAATAGGAAGAGTTTGTTCCTCGGTGAGATACAGGAGACAGTGTCAACACACACGCTGGGCTCAATATAGCTACTGTCACACAGCCAGGCATTCTCCTGTCTCCTCTCCAGCCTGACACCTGCACCTTCCTTAACACCCCTTACTCCTCGTATATGAACAATTCCTCTCCTCTCCTCCCTCCGTCCTCCCCCCTACAGCCACGTCCATCAGTGTCAGCTAAATGAACTGATCTTGCTTTTCTCTCCTCTTCCTCGTCGTGCTGTGCACACATCACAGCGTTGACGCCGTGCCAGGCGGTGGTTTAATGTAACACACGTTCTCTGTGCCTTCCACATTACCCTCTCGTTCAGCTCCCACCACCCCGCTTTCATACGGGCACTGGTCGCTTGCTTTTTCCATACTTTACCCACTGCAAAAGAAAAAAGAGCTTTTTGTTCTTGAATAGCTCCCTCATTGCCATGGTAATCCAGCAGAAAGAGAGCGTGGTTTTCTCTGTCTAGGGCCTCTCAGATGAAAATAGTAAGTCACGATGGGTTTTCTTTAAGTGGGGCTGAATCTGAGATGGAAGTCAGAGCAGATCTGGAGCTGGGAGGAATTTAGATCAGAGTTTACATCAAATATGAAAAAGAGTTTAGCAACATCAGGGGACTAAACCCCGTCTTCTTCCTCCTATCATGCTGTGGTAATCCCATTACTCATATGCGAGTACCAGCTGGAGGAGAGGAGAAGAGATGGGAGGATAATGCAAAGACCTCACCTTGGATCTTGGACTGGTTTACAACATTTTTTATAAAATTTATCAGATTTTAAAACGTAGCTGACCAACAAAACTAACCATAAACCAGCCACACAAGACAAAATTCATAAGTGCATATCGAGCTAAGAATTTTATGAAAATATCAGAATGTGCTCTATTAATTATTATTAGGGGTGGGACTCGATTCAAAATTAATCTAATTAATCAGAGATTTTGTAATAATTAATCTTGATTAATCACATTTTAATCGTTCAAGGCAATTTGCACCAAAGCAATTTTTTTATTAAAAATAATGTCATGGAGGCACATATGACTTACCCACACTTTAATGAGTATATTTCTGTAACCACAAGGTCTACTTGATTACTTTGGTTTCATTATAAAGGGAATCGTTGTGGGATTTGTTGGGACGTGTAAATATTAGTATATGTGTTACTGATGAAGTGTAAATAGACATGGAACATTGTAAATGTTGTGTACTGAACTGAACACTAGGTGGCAGCAGAGCACTGCTAATATATATAGAGGTGTAGTGTAGAGTTCAGGGGAAGTTCTGCTGAGGGTTACAGGATGAATGCTGTGTATGCTTGTCCCTCCTGCTGTAATAAAGTTCATATGGATAAAGTTACTGCCTGCCTGCTTTATATATATAGGGCATAAATTATGATGCTAAACTTTTTTGGTCCCCAAATGAGAGGCACTCGGGGTCAAAGAGGTAAAATTTTAACACGTTATTTTTTTCTAATTAATTAATCATAATTAACGCGTTAAATTCACACCTCTACTTACAGATTTAACCTCTGGACTCAGACGAGACTGAAACAAAATAAAACTGCAGTCAAATGGACTTTATTCCTATTTTATCGACACACAAAGTAAGTAAAATCATCTCTCTTTGACCAAAACTCTATATTCGTCTTGACATCTTTCTCATATTTTAAAGCAGATTATTTGCTATTTAGGTTTGCTGCTGAAATATTTGCTTAAAATATTTGCATCTAAATGCTAAAATGAAAGATTTCATTGTTAAAAGGATATTCCACCTGTAAGTGAAATTTAGTCTGTTGCCATATTTCTCAGAGTTAAGTGGAGAAAAGGCATTTTGTAACCAGTCCAGTCATTCTCCTAATCTGGCAGTATTCCGTTAGCTTTAGCTTAGCATAAATCATGTAAGTGAATGGTAACAGTTAGCATTTAGTGTGATAAAGTCATGAAAATTACCAATTTTAGAGTTCTTTTTTATTATTGTTGAATCATTCAACCACAAAGGATCTCCCTAATCTGAAAAGGAAACTGAAACTGCACAGAAAAAAAAGATGTCGCTGCCTAAACAAAAGAAATAGTTTAGGTTGGGTTTGCACATCTGCAAACACAACGGCCAAAAGCAGGTGAGCCTTCCCTTCATTTCTTAATGCTAAATCCTTTTAATCTTTTATGTTTTATATGCTGCTTTTTCTTTATTTTCCATATTTGTAAAGAACATTTTAAACAACGCTGAGACAGGATTAATGGTCAGACTGTAATATGACTTTTGTCAATGTTAAATGAAAAGATTACAAAAGTCTGACTCCCTTAAAGCAAACTTTAACGCAATGAGAGGAACCTAAAGTTCTTTTGTATTTGTGATCCTTTGAGAGTTAAAGATGGAGGAAATGAAGGACAGAGACACGGCGAGTGATGTGTGGCTGTGCCTTCGACTGTTGGACTTGCAAGCTTGAAAATAAACAAGTTCCCTGAAGACAAAGAACCCATTGACTTGGTTATTCCGTCTCCCTCTCCCACTGCCTGTTCTCCACAGCCTTGCTCTCTTTTCCTGTCTCTCCCTCTCCGTCTTTTCTTGCTCTTGTCGTTTGGAAGTGATGAGGTTGCAGGGTGAGTAGGCGGAGTATTAACTGCCACCCTGCTGCACTTGTTGTCCTTCTGCTGCCGGCTTCTTCTGTTTCCCTTTTATCTGGTCTGCTCTAACCCTCCATGCCTTTCAGTCCACAAGCTCATTTTTATTCCCCGGTAATCTCAGGAAACATAATTCTCATCACATCATGTTTGCTTCGTGAAGACTTTAGGTTGAACTTGAATCAAATCTTGCAGGTTTTCACTTGAAATTTATCTGAAGTTTGTTGTCCGTTTAATTACCTGGAAGTCAAGTCAAAGATACTTAAAAAAAGAAGATAAAAAGGAGGAAGTGCGTGTGTGTGTGTGGGTGTGTGTGTGCGTGTGTGTGTGTGTGTGTGTGTGTGTGTGTGTGTGTGTGTGTGTGTGTGTGTGTGTACGTACTGTATTACACTTCTGTTGCCTGTTCAACGCCCAGTCCAGGAATTATAATCCCTACCGGCTTCCACTGGTTGCTGAAATCAGGTTCTGCATGTATGTGCAACATGCATGTGTGTGTTTGTGTGTGCTCGCTGCCTGTGGTGGCACTGGTTAATTACTCAGACTCAAGCCATCTGCGTTGTGGAGCCTCAGTCCAGAGGAAACTGGGGTACAGGGTTACTGGCTTCTGCTGATATAAAAAAGCATCTCGAGGTCTCTTAGGAGCAAATTTCTAAAACAAATGTCATTTTTTGCAAGTGACAGGCAAAGATTTCAATCGTGGCAGCTGTTCTTGCTTTGGATGACGTATCACTTCACTCATCAAAGCTGCAGAGGAGAGATGAAGAGGAGCGGGGAAGGGTTTGAATGTATAGGAAAGACGTTCACGGATGTTCACACCCACCACCCAACAGCGCAGTGACAAAATCTCAGCTCTCCCCTTTCATTCTTTTTGTCTTTCTCTGCAGAGCGTCTGTCTGTCATCCTGATTAGGAACGGACGGGGTCAGATAAAGCTGGGGGGGTGTTAAAAAGGGCGGGATAGGAGATACAGATGATGTGGAACCAAAAACACAAGGCTCTTCTGTGACGCACCGTTTGCCAAACAAATGATCAAGTTCACTTCCAGGCACCTAATCCAACGGCTGAAAATTTGAATCTCATTTAAATAAATAACATGAGAAACTGTCACAGCGGATGTGCAGGAACATCTTCCTCCATGCTGCAGAACGACACAACTTCTCATGCATCCTTTGTTTTGCTTTTGTGCCACTGCTCATAAAACAGCATCAACTCATCCTTTATACACAAAACTAAAAATAACTTTATTTATATGGTTTGGGTTCATATTTGGGACAAGTTTAAATTACTTTGAATATCCATAAAGTTTAAAAAGTCTGTTTTATTTTCTTTCTTTTTGGATGCAATTAAAGCTGTTATAGGGAATCTGCAAACAAGCTAGGTTTTGAACGCAAACACGGTCTCGGAACACTCACCCTCGTGTCTCTTCCTTGGATCCACCGGAACCGGAAACCCACATTACCAGAGGAAACAAGTGAGCGCTAAACACCAGTCGCCGTTTTCTAGGTCCAAACATCTTTTGTTGTCCGTGACTTCAAATGGTGTTTTCTTTTAGGACTCTGGTAGTTTGTCCCAAAGTTGAAGTGGTAGCAGCCGGCTCCTTCTCTGATATTATTGAGCGGAGAACCTCTCACACCAGTGGTGTTCTGTTGCTAAATACACTTATGTTACGCTTTATGTTCAAAAGGTGCTATTGGCAGAAGTTTTTAGTAAAATGTGAAATAACCACTGTATTATAATTTTTTTTGTTTTTTTGTGTGTTTTATGTTAATCTTTACATTATATTTATAGCTATAATGTTAGCCATGAAAAAATGCTAATTTGTTTTCCAAATTTGCCATTGCAGCTTTAACAATGTGTAGTTTTTACCATTAATCTCTGGAAATATCCATGGAAATGTTGTTGAAAATGAATTAAATGATGCCCAGTTGTTAAAAAATATTGGCGGCTTTGTAGCATATAACCATAAAAATTGGGTCTAATACATCGGCGTGGGTCTAAGGCCCAATTCCAATACTCGCACTTGCACCCTTGCGCCCTTCAATTGCACAATCCCAGCCAGGGGTGCGAGTGTGTAGGGTGTCCCAATTATCAAGTGCGGAAGGTGACCACGCCCCTTTTGCACCATTAATCCACACTTCGCCCAAGTCCGCATTGATGCAGACTTCGGGCAAGGGTATTACCCACAATCCATTGCAGCGTGGGAATTTTGAGAAGAAGGCGGACAATGGCTCAAGTGCCTTTTCTGAAAACATGTATTTTCAAGTGAAAGAAGTCCATTTAAAAATGATTAATGATATTTATTCATGCTCTGAATGTTTTAGACTAAAATTTAATGTGGACGGTGATGAATTTAAATTTAGTCAAATAATTGTTTGTTTGTTTGTTTGAAAGCTGTTAATAAAGATTTTTTTAAAAGCACAAACAGCGACGAGCATCCCAGCATGCATCGCGGTTGATTACGCAATGCTCACTGTCCCAATTCGGCAATTATTTGCACACTTGTGTACTACGCACTCGAAGCCTTACTGCACACTTCCTCTAAGTGCACTTCACAGAAGGGTGTAGGGTGCAGTGCGAGTATTGAAATTGGGCCTATGTCTCTGGGCGACGCCATGTTTCCTTCTACGGGAGCCCGTGAGGACTAAACACAATTACAGATTTGTGACAAGCAGTTACAAAACTTTCACCACTCATAAACATTGATTTAAACGTTTACCTCTTTGCTTGTTGCCAGTGATGTAAGGGAGTCTGATGTCATTTTGCTGGTGGTTGAACGATCTGACGAAGTTCTCGTTTGAAAATTGCGCTCCCAGGGATTTTTGACCCTAAAGGCCATCCATTGCTAAGGTCGTACTCGAACACAAAAATACAGCTTGCTTGCAAAGATTTAGGCATGTACTGCCCCCTATCGCCAAGAAAAATACACACCGTCACTTTAAATTAAGTAAAGCGCATACTCTAAATTTGTGATGGGGACCCAAGCGGTACCACTGGATAGGAAATTGTTTTTTGAGTTTTAAAGCAAAATGTTTTGTTTTACACATTTAATAATTTAATTTTGTTGACATTTACTTCATAAAACTTCAAAACCTGAAGCCACACAACAACAATGTTAAACTAGATTTTTAAGATGTTTCTGCCAAAAGAAAGTTAGTACTACATAATTTATTGCAATGTAAATGATTGTGAACTAGCATTTGTACATATGTCTATGAAATATTAAAGATCTGAGTTCATTTTAAGTCATTTTGTAAGTTTATTTTTATTCATTTAACCTTATTTAACCAGATGAGTCAATGTCGAATAGCAGGTACTCATCGTTGAGTTCACCTCCAAGTTTAATAGCATAAGCTAAAGTACTCAAAAGTGATTTTAATGTCCAAGTCGTTTGTAATTTAAATGTAAAAATTAAAAAAACCTCTCAGGTTATAGCGTCATGTCTAATTAGAATGTAAAATATGGACTAATTAAGATCAACGCACAGCAAAGTTTCACCATCTGTTGAAACTGAAAGCTCAAAAAGCGCTAAATCATCAACAAAAATGAAGAACGAGTGCTAATTGGGGGACAAACGTTACTTTCTTCTTGATCCTAATTAAACAGAGAATAACAAGGTCTCCTGGTGTCTGATGAGGGTTAAAATCACAAACATGAAATGAGCACAAATACTGAGATTTAAAGAAAAAGACTGAGCAGAAATAAATTAAACTGCATTTACGAGTGGCTGAAGCTGAAAGCCTGACCTGAGGAGGAGAGGTGGGAGATGGTGTGAGGGTGGGAAGGAGATGGAGGCATGGAGAGGTGGCAGAGGCTGCAGCAGGGGGAGGAAGAGAAGAGGTGTGAGGGCGAGGGAGGGAGGGGAGGGTGGACGGATGGACATTATGTGGTAGGAGATGACAAAGCTTTGTAAAGAGAGAAGAGGGAGCAAAAGCAGGAACAAGGAGGAGGAGGAGAACGGGGGGAGTGAAGCACCATGTTTACCAGCGTTCAGAATGTACTGTGCTGTAGATTTGTCTGTAAATGTCATCTCCTGCACTTGAGTTACAATAGAGCAAGCTCACACAAGTCACAGACACGTCCACAGAGCTAGCTAACAGGGGACGCCACAAAACGCTACAGTTCTCTCGTTTAACTTTCGTTTATGTCCCCGTGTCGCTCTGAAGCGTTTCCTCTTGTCCTGTCCCTGATCTGTTTCCTCAGAAAAATGACAAATGTGCTTTAGAGAGGAAGTGACAACACACCAGGGGCAGCTACAAAGCAGCGTGAAAACAGTGGCACTCCTAGGAAATTCTCATGTGGGGGGCCGGAGAGAGGTTATGGGGTGGCACCCCAAATCAGTCCTTGTGGTAACTGGAAGAATTTATCTTGTGGCTGTGTAATGCACTGCTCCTTCATTCATTAAAAAAAAATATGCATCCAACACATTTATCTTAAATTTGAGAAATACAAACATTTCAGAAAAAAGACATTTCAATCAGGTATTTGAATTATTATTTCAAAATTATAATTATTATTTTTTAGAATTTTAAAAGAGTTTAACGCAGGATGCTGTCTTCACAAGATTTATACTTTTGTTTTGAAAATGAGCAGCAGCAACCCATATATGTTTATTTTAAATTGTAATTTATTTACTCATTAATTATATATTTTATTGGGTTTAACATTGATTGAAGAGGGTGAATTTATGGTTTTAAAGAAGATGAATATGATTTATTAAAAGAGGGGCACTTCCCTGGGGGAGCCAGAGGGGGAACCAGCAATTTTTAGGGGTGGCCGTGGCCCCCGCTGGCCACCCCTTGGGGGTACCACTGCGTGAAAAGGGGGAAAATGCTAAGCTTTTATTCTGAACTAATTGCCCCATTGTCAGCTAAAGTGTGAGAAAATGTCACGCAGGTCCATCCCTGTGGACAGTTTGCGAAGCCAACGATTCAACGTCCAATTGATATTTTTTCTTTGAGTTTGCTGTCTTATCAGGCAGAGCAGAGTCGGTTTCCTGTGCCTGTCAGAGAATGGGCAGCAAAGGGAGGAGAAATCCTGTTTGTAAATCACACCACGGGGACGCTGCTGCTGCTGTCAGGAGGCCATGTTTACTTTGTTTTACTACCGCTGTCTTATCCTGTTGACAAGGCAGGGCAGTGATGTGTGTCACTGATTTAACAGTGCGGTCAGAAATGCTCCCCTCAAAAAAACACACATTACGCCTCCATCCTGTGCTGCCAGGTGCCAGCGTACGAGAAAGCAGAAAAGGAGATGCACTTCACCTCCCATGTTTGAAGCCTCACCCTCTCACTATCGGCTCAAGAGGAAGCAGAAGGTCAGCGTGTTTGAGGTGACAGGAAACAAGCCAGAGCTTAACCTCTCCAATCAAACACCTGATCGAGTGAGGGGTTTACAAATGACTAGAATGACTTGGAGTACACTTGATAAGGATGCATTTGGTGCTGTGAAAAAGTAAATAGCTCCTTACAGATTTCTTCTGGTTTTGCTTTTTTTGTCACACGTTTACGTTTCATGGCAGCAAACAGTTTACAGTATCAGGCAAAGTTGACTTGAATATGTAAAATATTTTCAATTATTTTATTATTAAAGAAAAGAAAAGCTACTAAACTGGCTCTATGTGAAAAAAGTAGTCCATCATGAATTAGATGGGTAACACTTTACAATAAGGGTCCGTTTATTAATGTTCCCAATATTGCTTATGCATCACTTAAAGGTGGAATATGGAACAATTTAATAAAAAGATATATTTAAAAAAGAATACCTCAACTGGGCTTTTAGAGGTGCTCAGAATTAATTGTGCAGGTGTTCCTTTAAAAGGTATATTTTAAAAAAAATCTAAATTTTATTTTGACGGGCATGGCACTGGGTTTATGTGTGCATCTACCAGCCACTAGAGGGCACCGTTGCGGTAAAAAGTCTGCTCAGCAAGGCGAGGCTGGGACTGTGTAAAATGGTGACAAGTCAAGCAGCTGCTTCTGAGCCCAGAAGATGTTCTAACGGTAAATACTGTTGTAAAATAAACGTATTAGTAGAAATTAGTCCTTACCCTGTACGATTCGTCACTGGACATGGTGCTGGCTGGTCACTTCACGCATCAACAGTGAACCAACAACCCGACGGCTGAATAATGTGTTCTGTTGTTGCAGTACCACATCTGAACACTAGATGTTGCTATATTGTCCGTGTTCCATATTCAACCTTTAATATTAACATTAATATTAAGCAGTTAATACTTTATTTGTTTATTAATGCTTAATAATGCACTAAGTAACGTTAATAAAGGGACCCTCATTGTAAAGTGTTACCATTAATTGTTATTGATTATTTCCAAAACTGGATTTACTGGTACCATACTGCCAGACAATTAAGAAACCAATTTAATAAAACTTGCTGTCAACATAAAGTAGGCTAAAAGATCTGAAAAGCAGCATATCTTACCCAGTTTTACAGAAAATGTTTAGTAAAGACAAAAGAATGTAAAACATCTGAAAGAACTGCAGGACTTGGTTGAGGTCGGAGTTCAAGATTCAACAGTAGGAAAGCTGACCAAATAGAACACAAACACTTGTTTCACATTAACAAAAACATATTGACGATTCTCTAGACTTTTGAGAAAATATTCTGTGCCCTGACTCGATGTGCATCCCGATACTCTGTGAATAAACTTAACACCCCAATTCAAACAGGCAAACATGGTGGTGGTAGTATGATGGTGTGGGGCTGCTTCAGAACCTGGACCGCTTGCTGCAAGAATAGTCAGCCTTTGACCCTAAATTTATGTTCAAGTTCATGTTGGAAAATCCCTCAATGTGGCTGAATTAAAATAATTCAGCAAAGAAGAGTATGACATTAATCTTTCACAGAAATGTAGGAAACTTATTTATCATTATTGCAAAAGATTTATTAAATTTAGGAGTCAAATACTTTGATCACATAGGACCAGATATGTTTGGACAGCTCGGGTTTTCTTTGTATAATAATAATAATAATAATAATAATATATAGTCCATTACTGTTATTATTATTTTTATTGTTTATTTTTATTGCTTTCAAAACTAATTTCCCTCTGGGATTATTAAAGTATTTCTGAATTTTAGTTTTAATAAAAAGTTAATTCTTTGCTGATCTGAAATATTTTAGTGTAGCAAAACTGAAAGAAATGTGCCAGGGTGGGATTAACACATCCACAGGACTGTACAGCATATGGACAGTCTGAATCACTGCTACAACCAGTTTTATATCTAATTTTTAACATTTGAAGTACTAAAAGTGTTTCCTGCTTCCTTCACAGGTACAGTCTGAGTCACATCATAAGTGTTATGATTAACGTCTCTAGTTTTGATGTCACAAACTCACAATGATGTCATTTGGTGTGAACAGAGGGATAGAAAACAACAAATGTCAGTGTCTAAATTTACACCTTTTTACACAAACAGGAGGGAAAAAAGCACAAACGTGCTAGGTAGTTATTGAAAAGCACATCGTTCCTGAGTGGATGAAAGTATATTTTGAGTGCAGAACTTTTGTTTTTAATGTGCAGCAGCGGTGAGTTTAATTTTCCTGATTGGAGGATTAATCACCACCTGACGCTCTCGTGTAATTTTGCCGGTTTAACAAGTGTAATTATCCTGATATGAAAAGGTCTAATTATCCCTGACTGACGCAAATGGACACAGCGAGCCGCGCTGCTCTCGCGCCTCTCATCATTCGTAGGATTCGGATATGATGTCAGCACGCGCTGTGATGGTCTCCCTGACAACGCCGCGTGCGGCAGTGACGCCAGCGCGGGCCCCGCGGCTCGTGGTGAGTGGGCGTGACTCGCGACGTTAGCCCCCCCTCTCCCTCCCTCCCTCCCTGCTTGTCTACCGTCAGTGTGGGCGGGGCCTCCGGGCAGAAGGGAGCGAGAGAAACACGACACCCCGAGGACTGAGCGAGGCACGCGGGGGGAGGAGGAGGAGGAGGAGAGAGCAGCGCTGAGTGGTGTGAGAGTGAGTGGAGGACTAAAAAGTCTGCGAAGAAGAAAGAGAGGTCGCTCTCTAACGTTCATTTCTGTCAAATAAGTCACAGAGCTCTGCGGTGGAGAGATGCCGAACAGCAGCGAGGATGCGGCCGGGACGGAGTGAGCGGTTAGCGAAGCAACTTGAAGAGGAAAAGAGAGAGAAACTGGCTCGAGTCGGGACGGTTGGTCCTCTTTACCCCCTCGCAAGTTGAGCAGATTTAAAAACGGGACCAGAAGCGGCGGACCAACGCGGTTTTAGCCTGAAACAAGCTTTGTTTTTGAGCGAAGAGCCGGAGAACCGGACGGAAAGAGCCAGGCAGCGGCGGCTCGAGTCTAGAGCGGATCGAGCCGCTGAAGCTACAGGAGGGGGGAAAAGTTTGCCGTGTGTCTGTACCTAGTTTTCCAGACTGGAAACCAGAGCGGGAAGAACAGACCGAAACACTGACTTTTCTTTCCACAAACAACTTTGTGGAATTCTCACAGTTTAGTTTTCCAGCTGTGTGTGTGAAGGTGTGTGTGAGAAGCAGCTGAAGCAGAATGAAAACACCTGGAGACACTGGTAAGTTTACACGACTCCTGCTACGATTGCTTTTGTCTTTCTTGTTGACTTGACGTCAGCAGCGCTGATAGAGAAAGATAATTCACTTGCATCACTGATCAGAAAACATAAATCTCAACCTGTTGACTCTTACTAGTCCCCGCAGCCGGAATGGGGCTCGATAAGTAACAGAAATCTGGTGCAGGTTAAATACTGTACTCCAGCCTAAGAGGAAGTGGTTGACTGTACAGTTTTAACGCGACATCCTCTGTGTCACCGTGAAAACCTTATTTCACCTTCCAGCAAGTTTCAGAGAACTGCCTGAATGTCCTAGAAGCCCTGGGTGTTATGTATCCAGAGGATTGATATGATAGTAGCAGCGGCGTTGAGGTGATTGGATCTGGGCAGGTAAACAACTTAGGAAGCTGATAGGACAGGAGCACACGTTTGTCAGGTAGATACTTGGCCTGTCAGCATATTGAAGTAAGGAGGAGGAGGGGATGGGGGTTTCCAGCAGTCAGCTGAGGTCTGGATGTGTCGCTGTGTCTAATTCCCCAAATGCTTGCATAAGTTTGTTTCTGTCTGCTCTCTAAAGACCAGTGCAGTTTTCCTTCAGAAAGGAGGAAGTGGAGGGACTGTCATGTGTGCCACCTATTATTTTCTCATGTGAACATGTTTTCAAGCTCAAAGCATTCGCTGTGTTTAAAAAAGTTTATTTACAATAACAAAAGTTTAAAAATGTGGTTGCTCCTGCAGCAGGAAGCGTGTTTACTCTTCATAGTAAGCGTTTTAGCTCAGGAGCGTGCATGCATTTGACTGACAAACTGTGCAACAGGACCCTTTCCGCTTGGGACAGTCCCCCCTCCCTTCCACCGTGCCTCCTCATAACTCTCTCTGCACCCAGCCTCAGCCTCTCAGCCCTCCACATTCCTGCATACACACACACCCACACTCTGTGAGGAGGCTGCCTGACATCACACCACATCTCACCAAAGCTTTTACAAGGAGCTCTGTGTTTGTGTGGCATCAGATAGCCCACGGCACTAAAAGTTGATTGTGTTTAGAGTTTGTTATCTGTTCAATAAAGAGGATTAACTCATCCTTTACTGCTGGCTGGTGTAAAACCTCTGCTGCCATTCAGATTATTCAACATTTATGTTATTTTTGTATAGTTTGTCTGAGTTTACCATTCTCATCAGACTTTAAACCTCATATTTTGATGAGCCTACATTAATAACACACTCCTATTAACAAAAGATAACTGAATATAGCTTCAGCTTCTTAAATTAGTCAAATAATTACCATTCTTTAAGTAATTTAGCTAAAATTTCAGCTTTTCAATTACTTGCACTATTTGAGCGTGGTTCATGAACTTCCTTCAGCTGACTGCATTCACACATTTTTGCAGGAAATGCCATTTCTCTTGTTTATAATGATATTAGTGTGCAATTCTTTCGCTCATACTGAAGTTAGGGCATTGCTTACATAAAAAAGAAGCATCCAGGTATTTGAAGAAAGTAAATGCTTCCACATTGGCTCATGAATATGAAACTGAGGTTTAAATGTTGATTTGGATATACAATACCAACAATACATTTAAAACAATAAGATGTAAACTACCACTGCATGTCTATGCACCAGTGCATTGTGAATATTTTCAGTAACCACTACGTTTCAAAGCTAATCAATATCTACTCTTTTCCCTGTTTAGCCATAAATTTTGTGTTCTCTCTTTTCCTTTGTGCTCTTTCCTTTCTGTTGAGTAACTAATGACTAATAACTTAATCACTAATTGGTCGGTATTTCTATCTAATGTGTAACTCTGACCTTTGAGCCACACTTTAAAATAGTTGAATCATTAAAGTTGTTAATCTCCGGTATCGTCCTGATCTGTCGGCCCTCCTGCTGTTTCTGCATATGCAATCACAACGCAAGCTTCAACCCATGAGTCCTTTACATCATTTAGATTAAAACAGTTGGAGGATGCGGATGGATGGTCTAGATATACATAGGATTAAAAAAATGTAATCATTCCTTCCTGGGATGTTAGACGTGGGATTATGTCTCTTAGGATAATCTGCTCTTATGGACTTCACTTCCCTTTTCTTCATCTGTAGACTTTCACCTCTGTTTTACACAGACTTTATATTAGCCTAAATAGATGATAGGATTTCTGCTGGATTGACATGACAAGGTTTTATCTGTAGTTGACATCAGGTGGGTTTTGGTTTCCTGGTGCAGGAAAGTATCCGTTTCAATTTAAGTTTATATCTAATCTCTTCTGTTGACCTGGTCTTTGTCGGTGACTCATGAAGGCTGGAGTACTGGTGTCGGTTGTGTTAGTCAGCAGAGAAGCGGTCTTTAATTCATGCATCCATCTTTTTGTGTGTTCCTCAAAGGCTGTACTGATGATGGAGTGAGTTCTGGTGATTTAAACGGGCAGAAATGCAGTCAGGACAATGTTGTGCAATTTCTCCATTTTTCTTCATCAATCTTTAAGGGCTACAGTTCTTGAATCCGTCATCGTTTTCTTTATCTCTCTGATGGGATAAGGACTAGTGTGTGTCTTTGTGTGTGACAGAATTGCATGGTAGGACCCCTGGCTCTAGTGTGACCATTGTGTGTATGTGTGTGTGGAGTGTTGGACAATGGTGGGAGTGGAGCAGGGCCTGGGACTGATTGTGTGTGGACTTGTGGGGCCAGGGACCTCTCGTTTTGGTAATAATGGTGCAGAGTATAGCTCATAGTTTGATGGCGCTTTTGACATATGAAGAGACCCCCGCCTCTGTGTGTGTGTGTGTGTGTGTGTGTGTGTGTGTGTGTGTGTACGTGAAAGAACAGAAAGAAGGAAAAAGTGGAGTTAATTTGGACATCTTTTCATCACATGTGCAAAAACAGTTTTAATGATTATTGTTTTGCACCTCTCCCTGCTTCCTGAGAGCGATTGATGTGCCTTAGAGATGTGTTACCGTTTATTTTTACACACACACGGCAGGAAACAAAAGGTCAGCTTCTGAGCAACGAATTAAAAACAAATATTTCAGTTTCCTTGCTTGAGTTCCCGTGTGCGATTGCAAGCGTATGCTTTTCAATCTCAACAACTGCTGTGATGATAAGCTCAGTGATTAGCCTTATCTGTGAAACCTCCCTTGCAGCGCTGACCACAGCAAAACCAATACCTTCCGCTATCCCCGGTACAGTTTTACAACCAGGTTTATAGAACAATGTCCTGCTGTGATTGGGCTCAGCTAACACGTTTAAAGCCTAAAGCAGACAATGTTCCATGACAGAACTGGTTGTCTTCCATCTGAAATACCTACCCAAACTCCACTCGGTGCCAAGAATCGGTTTTGATTGTTTGTTTGATCTTCTCAGCTGTTTGGTTGTACTAAAACTGACAAATGTAAGGAAAAATAATCCTATTTTGTCATTTTTCTTCCCCTGCATCTGTCATTATAGCAAAGTTGCTTTTGTGAAACAAAAATATTTGTAACAAATCTAAAGAGAAGATCACCGCGGTTCTTTCTAAAAGTTCTGATGTGATGCTAAGTTGACAAATGACTTCTGGTTTTCGGAGGAGGGGTCTCAGTTGTGGAAATGTCTGCGTTTAGCTAGTAATGTGACCAAAGGGAACAATGTGCCCAGCCAGTCGACGCTAATTGACCTCCGCATCATTAGCCCTGCGTCGCCCTTGAGCAGAGAGACCACAGCCAGCAAGGCAGCGATACTCTTGACGGCCCGGATGCTCGTGACGTCTCTGCTTCCCTCAAACTCAGAGAGTCATCACTTTAATCCCAATTGTTCCAAACAAATCCTAAAGATTATCAACCTTTTGACCTCACATGATAAGCTGCGTAGTTCAGAGGGTTGACACTGAAGCGCCGTGTTTTGTTGATCACCCAGCAGCAGAAGTCGGTGTGTCCTCGGGCCATGTGAGTAACTTTTACTGTAGTAGCATCATCTGCAGCCAGCATGACCCACATCGATGGTATTGGTTATTGTTCAGGGGTAGCGACGGGGTGGAACTGCACGTCTGAATGAGACGGACTGTTGACAGAAAACTGTAACGCTCTTCAAGAACATATTTGTGCCTACACACACACAAAAGCCACACACACATGCTGCACTGCTGCTTTTTTATTGGAATTCTTGGACCTCCCACATTCCTGCTTGGAAGGTTAATAGTTGCCGGCTGTGTTGCATTACACGAGGGGAAAACACAACAGTTACTATCTCTTTAAGCCCTTCATGAAAGCAGCCACAGTCTTATGTAAATTCGCGTGTTTAGTGAGATGAGGTTTAAAACTTTATGAAGATTAAAGAATATGTGGAAAGTGTTTGTTTTTTCTTTAAAGAGGTGAGCTGCTGAAACTTTTTCAGTAAAACGGACACTACTTCATCATACGCGCACACATACAAGGTTTTCTTTTAAAGTGAGACTTCATGTTGAGAGTGCGGCGGGGTGTGTTGGGCTGCATGGATTGAGCGGTACGGTTTGGCAGCTGTTTGTGTTTGCACATGCGTGTGTATTGTAATTTAATAAGAGGAGTTTACGCAGCTTTGCTGTTCATTCCTCGCCAGAGGTGACTGAAAGGCACCGTTTAGTATGTAAGCGTCTCTTTAAAGGTATTAGTCATGAGCGCAGCTTGTATGTTCATGCTTGTGGGTGTATGTAACAGCCTCTTGGTGACGGCGGCGCCAGTGAAACTGATCTGAGTCCGGTAACAAGTACACACATGTACACACACGTGATGATCAGGTAACTCTATGCCCATGATCCTTCCAGATGAGAGGTTTTATTTTGGGTCAACACATCGTGGTGTCCTCTAGGTTTGAGTGTGGGCTGTCGCCTTGCTACTGGTTTGGAATTTAATCAGGGTGTAGGCGCCTGGTCAGTTAAGGTTGAGCTAGTACTTCACCGGGCGGTGACCATTGATGACAAATTGTAAATCGCATTCTCAAAGGAGTTTCCAAAATGTCTTTCCTCAAGAGTTGCAAGGTCTCACCGTCGTGTCACTTGAGTTTCAAACATCTTTTGCAAAGCAGATGTCCTCTCAAAATAGTTGTAAAGTTGTTGCACGAGTCTGTGAGATGACTCAAATTCATTTCAACTGCTTCTCAGTTTAAGTGCAAATAATGTTAGACAACTTTGGAAGGCCGCCTGGACCACACTGCGTTTTTCAGCTGTTGCACAGGATGGCTCATGTCGCACTGTGAGAACTCTAGAGAGGCACGCTGTATGGTCCAAGATTTAGTGAGGCAAACTGCATGACGTCTCGCTCTAACAGGAGAATGTCACGAGAGCAACGCCTGAGAAGCATACGTCACCAAAAGCCAACAGCTAACCAAAACAACAAACCTGAAAAGAGAATAAAGTTATGCCGTTAACACTTTTTGATTAGATTCCAAACCGAATTCCAAGGCGGAGTGGTCCACAAGTTCCTGCGTGTAGCTTCCACTGTTGCTAATGTTGCTAATTCTACTCTCGTCACTAGTTGTTCGCGTCACTCCCAGGTTGTATTTTCATTGGTCGATTGCAGACGGCAGTTGTAGGTTTTCAAGCAGTGCTTGAAGGCTGTTGGAGGCTGACTTTGGTCGTGACTCATGAGGGTGCTCAATAAGTTGTCACTGAGCCAGTCACACTGGATGGCCACAGACTTGCAAATGACCCTCACGTTCACCGTTTTTTGTCATGATTCTGTTCACGACGAGAGATTTGTCTAGGAGGGTTGAAAAACGCAGTGTGGTCCAGGCTCTAGTGACCAAAATGCAAAGAAAAATGGATAAATTGCAAAATAATCCAGACATAATTGACACAACTTTTACAACAATTTTGTAATTACATCACATGCCCCACGTGACCTGGCTGTATAAAACACTTGTTACAAAGATTTCATACGTACTAAACAAGCTAGCATTTCACTGGACTGTGATGATTGCTAATTGAAACAGTGAGAAAGGTAAGACAACATAGAGAAAGACCAAATCAAGACTAGGATGAGGACAAAGCAAGACTCTTTGGTACGGCAACTTGAAAATTCAGCCCCATTCTGCCCCGCCTGACTTGACCATTTATAAAACATCTTGCAAAATTATCACGTGATTCCCACAGAATTTTGAAAAGCGTTTATTTCAAGATTTAGTGTCTCCATTTACCTACCAAGTGTCCCGTGTGACACTGGCTACCAATATAAAGTTACCTCTTCCCATTTTCATCCCATCCATGCTATCATCAACTGTTGTGTTCTACACAAATTCAAACACACACTTGTGTTGATGGTACTACTTTTTTAATGGTAAGGCATAGCCCAAGTGGTGTTGTAATCCACACTCCTAATCGTCTCAGATTAACCCGAATAACGCTGGTCATGCTGAGGGCATCTCTATAGTGAGGGATCGGCCCAGTTTGGCTCCTAATGTGCTTACCCAGAAGACTGGGTCTTTTTTTAAACTCAAATAAGAAAACTGTTGGTTTGCTTTGGGAGTCTGAGCACAAACAGAAAGAGGCCGGCCTGTCCCCTTGTCCCAGACTGTCTGATTTAAGGAGGTGGTGAGTGGAGCTCCTAACCCCGCTGTAACCCCTTAAGTCCAGTTCAGTCAGCAGACACTCCCTACAGAAAGGCAGCAGTGTTTGAATAGTTCCTCTTGCTATTTTTATCTGGGAATCTGCCTCTGTGTTGGGCTCGGGGAGTAAGGGTGGAGGGCAAATATCTAATCTAATTTTGGATGACGGGAAGTCACCAAAAGGACTTCTGTGCCACTTGCCGTGTCGATATTTGGTGTGTGTGTCTCTGTGGTTGGCTGCCAGGTCTTGAAATGCTGTCTGGCGCCAAGTTAAACTTTCTCCCTTGTCACCCTCCTCCCCCTCGCTCCCCTCCCCCTTACTTTTCCTCATGCGTCTCTTTCCTTCCCTTCACCCCATGTAAGGAATGCAAGATCACGTTTAGAGTTTTTGTTTCAACCAGTTATTGCTCTTTCATAGCGCTGGGATCGCTCTCTCTCTTTCTAAACCTTCCTTTTCCCCCTGACTCCATGTTCAAACAGCTTTTCTCCATAAGATTTCATTCTAAATGTTGCAGCAACTCCTTTCTTCTTATGATGCCATGAAAATTAGCCATATAACATTTTAAAAGTGAAAAGTTTCTTTCAGATTGTCCCTGACTGGTCCGGTTCGGGGCATTCTACACTACCTTAAAGAAAAGGATGCTCTTTCGGCTTTGTCTTCCTTTTGACAGGGATTTTGTACAAATTAACAGCTGGCCCATTAGCAGGTGTTCACATACAGACGCCACACGGTTGACTTAAAAACGGTACTTTGTTCAGTAGCAGCGGCGGCGAGATTAGTGTGAGGGGAAACAGATAACTGAAGAGAGGACATCCTCTGTCTTTTATCTGCCACGAGTGTTTGATCTAATTTTGTCTCCCTGGACAACCCTATGTTTAGGGTCTGTCTGCAAGGTTCAGAAACAAGACAAATTTAGACCAATCACAGCTGATCTACCTTTCTGCAGCAATCAAATACCTGTTGCTGAATGCTGCTCTTTGATAAGATTTGTGACTCCTCTGCCAGATGGGGATGTTCTGTAACGTGTGTATGTGTGTGTGTGTGTGTGTGTGTGTGTGTGCGCGCGCACTGATCCACAAGTCCCTGTAGGGGAGTGAAACCTTTTTATGTATCAATTGACCCTCCTATCCCATCATCCTCTCCTCCCTCCTGGTATCATTTCTGTGTCACCAATCTATGGACTAATACCCCAGTGGCAGCTCCTCTTCCATTAGCCCTCTCCTCCTCCTCCCGTCCCTGCTTAATATCACCCCACACGCTGTTTTTCTTTCACTGGATGCCATGATTTCCCCTAAAACACAAGTCAACAAAGTAGGCACTCATTGGCTATCTGCTGTCAAGACTCATATATCATTAAACATCTTGTCAGTCATTGTCAGGTTGTATAAATGATATGTACTGGCTGTTGGCCTGGATGCTGAACATTAAAGCTGCAAGTCAAGTGTACTCGTACACATGCAATCTTTAGTTAGTAAAGTGTAGGGTTGGGGAACATTTATTGTTTTCATGAATCGTGATGCAGACATGATTGATTATAAATTGATTTTAAAAAAAAATTGTTGCTTTAAAAGTTCTACTCAATGACAAAGAGGGCATTAAGGTTGGGGAATTGGATATGCCCTTATCATTTCATAAAGAACAATGTATTTTTTATGCCCATGAATTAGTCTTGCGAATAGGACATTACATACTTCCAGGTAGGTCTGGGCTTTGTACACCATTAGAAAACTAGGATTCTTGTGAATCCAAAGATAAATGCCAATGAATGACCAATACAACCATAACTGTAGACACAGTAAATGCTTTTATCTAGAGCCCGGACCACACTGTGAGGACTCTAGAGAGGTGGCACACTGTACGATCCAAGATTTCAGTGAGGCAAACTGCACAATGTCTCGCTATAGCAGGACACGTTACGTCAGGAGCACATCCCCTGAAAAGCATACGTCACTAGAAGCAGACAGCTAACCAAAGCAACAAAGCTGAAAATAGAAAAAAGCGCCACCGCTAAATCATTTCTTTTATTAGACTCCGAACCAAACTCCAAAAAGAAGTGGTCCACATGTTCCTGCCTGTAGCTTCCACGTTTGCTAATGTTGCTAGTTCTATTCTTGCATTGTGCTCCCGTTACGAGTTGTTTGCGTCAATCCCTGGGTGTATTTTCATTGGTCAATTGCAGACGGGAGTCGTAGATTTTCAAGCAGTGCTTGAAGACTGTTGGAGGCTGACTTTGGTCATGAGTACTCAAAAAGCTGTCGCAGAGCTGGTCACACTGGATGGCCACAGACTTGCAAATCACCCTCACATTCACCGGTTTTTGTCATGATGCTGTTCACGACGAGGGATTTGTCTAGGATGGCTAGAAAACGCACCGTGTGGTCCGGGGTTAAAAATGACAGGTAGTGGCCGGCGGAAGCATTCAGCAGCGACCAACTCCAAAATGTTGCCAAACGGTTGTTGAAGGATTTTTGTGAGAACAGGCTTCTCCTTGACCAAATCCGCCACCGCTCCCTCTAACCTTTGTCTCTGTTGGCGATGGGCCACGGGTCTCCCTAATAGTTCATGAGGCTTCCTTTCGGTGGGATGCTGTTTTTTTTCTGGACTCTCCAGGTGTGTTTTATGTTTGTGTGTTTCTTTGCTTGTGTATCTGTGTGGATGGTGGCTTAAGAGAAACTGAATAATGCATTGGATCATTGGAAAGGTATTTATAGGAAAGCACAGTCATTAAAGTTTAATAAGAAAGATGGCCATCAGTGCTGCACATCATCTAACACACACACACACACGATGTAAATCATCCAGCATGTCTCAGCGAGTTTTCCCATAAGTGTGTTTGTTTCCCAGGTTTTATATGATGTACACTTTTCAGCTCTTTCAGGTTCTTGACGTAAACACTTGCTCTTTTTAGATCCTCATGCTGTTGGTGATTTGATGTTCAGCTGAATAATTCATGCTGCCGAAGTGTTACTTACTCAAGGACAGTGATTTGGTCTGCAGTTTTTACTAGTTCACCTCCTCTCTTCTGTCACGGTTTCTTTTTTTTTTTTTACAAAATGATGACTTGAAAAATGGTTCTGCGATATTTTTGTTTACGCAAAAAAAGACAGATTTTCTCTATCACCAGTCCGCATTGGTCTCATGCAGCTAATCAGTTAAAGCTGATTTTGTAGCCACTCAAAGCATTTGGATAGCTATTTATCTATATCTTGTTTTTTAACCAAGTCTCACCAACTCCATGTAAAATGAAAAGCAATTTTGGTTTATGTGTCACTGGAAAGATTGTTGCACTAGAATGCACCACAAAAATAAGAGGCTAGGGATCAGAATTGGTCAGTATTGAGCGTGATCAGCTGAATCAGCGATTAGTCAATCTGAAATTCAAAAACAGCAGCAGACTTGTTGGCGCTGATCCAACAAATTATGTTTTTTTTGTCCTGATTATAACTTACTAGGCATTAATTTCTACCAGAGACCAATGCAAATGTATTGATTAAACGAGTGTTCCACACCTTTAAGTTTTAGCTATTTAATTTTATGTTTATAATGTTGATTATCTTGATATTTTGTCAAAATTTGTCAAATTTATAAGTACGATTTACGTAAATTCTATTAATTTAGGCTATGTATGTCAATAAAATAATGTGAATTACTTCATATAAATCGTGGAGGAATGATGTTTTATTGAATGCTATTAAATGAAGCAGCAAAGTAAAATTTGCATTTTTAGTTCAGGGTTAAGCAGCTTGCTCAGACCCCCCGCTGCCTCTGTGCACACGTGTGCCGTGTGCACGGCGCCCCATTACAGTAGATTTGGCCTCGGTCACAATAGCTTTATCCATGTCCATTTTTAGCATCAGCTGTGGCTTGTGAAATTACGTAACAAGCAGGCAGTTGAATCTGGGTGGGTGCACGCACGTACAGCCCGGCCGTACAAATGCACACAGTGATTGTTGTTTTAGGAGATTAAAGCTTTTGAGCTCGATCCCCTGAGCAGTCACGGGGTGAGAGGGGAAACTGAAAGTAGGGAAGAATAGCTTTGAGAATAAGGCGGAGATTTTCCAAGGCCCTGAGGCAAGGAGGGAGAGGCAACAAGTCAAACAGGCAACCACTAGTTTGATGGTTAAAGACAAAAATAGGTCAAACTTTGTGAAAGAACCCAATAAGATATTATTTGAAGGAGATCTATTGTGATTTGGGAAAAAAATTAATTAGTTTTTACAGTCCAAAGAACCCGTCGGGCAAAATTTATATGAATAATCTTCTAAACATGCAATGTCTTGTTCTTAAGCACCACTTGTTGTAAACTAATATTTTGTATACATGTTGCCTTGGCAACAGGACCCAAGAACTGCATCCAGGCCTGCCAAGTGATGCCAATCAAAATATTACACCCTTGCCTCCAGGATACAGAAGGATGCAGGAAATGAATTAGAAGTGCCGTAACCATAATTTAGTAAATTGCTTTTGCTCGTGCACACACTAATGTGCACGGGGTCTTTGCAACCTTACACACACACACACACACACACACACACACACACACACACACACACTCTTCGACTGGCCTCCAGCTAGTACCTTCACTGTGTGTGGGTGTGTTGTATTACTAGAATTATTATCATCGTCTGGTCTATAATTCAGCATGGTCCAGAACAGAGCATACCATTTTTCTTGGTTGTGAAAGAACTATATGTGGGAACAAGTTTGATGTCATTGTTTTACCCACATTTATTTTTGTGTCCACAGTGCTCCACAAGTTGTGCTTTGATCGTATATCAGGCTTTTCAGGTTTTGCAAAAAATGTATTATCTAATGTGATCTGAGGGTTTTTCCTCAAAATAATGACCAAGGTGATTTGAAAGTGTTACTGTGCCTAAGGCCTGGATACTTGCTTTTTAACCTTGCGCTGACACAGGCTGCGTCTTCGTTCACATACTTGCTGCTGCACAGCACGTAGTACTGGATTGTTCCACTAGGGGGCAAACTAGAGTACTTAGACCGGACAGAGTCCTGGGTTTGTAGGGTACAACCAAAACAAACATGGCATATATAATATATAGAACAGATCAATTACTGGTTAATTTTAGATCAAGGCAGAATAAACGACAGCAGCAGTATCGTAGATGGTATGAAAGACCTCTAAACTAGAGACGGGGTGACCAAGGCGAGTGTCGTGCTCGTTTTGTCAACTCCACCTACTGGTTACTCGTATATTGCAGCGTGTGAATGCGTTGCATTAAAGCAGCATTCCGCAACTTTGCAGTTATATGGTCTCTGTCGCCCTCTAGAGGCTTGCTGTTACTGTCGTAACATTAAATCTCTCTCGGGCATAAAAGGCATGTTTACATTCCTAATGTCAGGCAAAACAACGAAAACAAACATTTCCACCTCCACACATTGAATAAATAGTTTTATCAGGACTGTATAACAACTTTATGCCCGACCAAACACAATAACCCCGGTGAAATCATTTGTTACTTACCTAGCCATTAGCAGCACGGCTAGGTCAGAGTCCGTAGTTCATGCCTTTCTTTCTAAAAGAGCTCTCCAGCGAGGAAAAGACGGCCCAATAATAACTCTGGTCTTTGCTCTTGCTCTATTATGTTCTTCTTTTCTTTTCCTATATTCCTCTGATAAGGGATTTCTAGCTTTCTTTGGTGAATCTGCCGCTGCTACAGCGAGTCTACGTTATACAATTATGGCAAGCCAAAGGGATAAAAAAAATGCGTGTTCTAAACTCGCATTATGTCCGCCAAATCGCTCGTTCAAGACGCACGTTTTGGCAGACATAATGCTCGCTTTTAGAACACGCAAGTTTTTGCCCCCTTTGATGTCAAAATGTGCGTTCATGACGCGCTTTTTGGCGGACACAACGTGAGTTTAGAACCCACGCTTTTTTATCCCTTTGGCTTGCCATATTCTGCCGTAAAACAACGCCCAGTCAGTACTTCCGTCGCTACCCGATGCACAAAAACTGTATAGCGCAGTAAACAGACGTGGGACCCCCCAACACTATCACAGGTATGAAAATGAACATAATAGATAATACTATGACGCAAAAACTTTACAAAAAAGCATAATTTTAAGATGTAAAAGTTGCGGAATGTTGCTTTAATTTCAGGGGACGCGCACAAACAACACGCGTACGTGTCGTTAAACAGCAAGTATATTCCTGGCCTAAGTCAAGTGGACACAGATCACACATACATTTTCAGATGTTATTTTCTTTTTAAATATAAACTCACTATTTTCATTGAGAATGCTTTATTAGTGTGAACACAGATTTAAGACGAGCATAAATCTCCATAAATAAAGATAAGGAACCACATTTTCAGCGTTATCCCGGCTTTCCACTGGATGCGTAATCATTGCATAACGTTATAAATGCATCTTCCCCTGTCCACTGGGAGCGTTTCAGACGCGAATCTGCTGCACATGTGTTCCACGCAGCTGGTCCTGCGAGGCCACAAACTCACCAGAGAATTTAAAATCACACTTGAGTTTGCCAGTTCACTTGATAACAAGCAAGGAGAAAGACGGCACCATGTAACCATGTTCTGTGGTTACCTCGGCCACAGCGGTGTCACAGATAATGATTAATTTTTTTATGTGTTAAGCAACAGGAAATCTGTCAGTGTCTTTTATTTTGAAATTTGCTGTGCACTTTACACTTCTCCTTAGTCTGATCTGAACTGCTGAGCTTGACGCGTTCTGGAAGTGCAGTAAGTGAGTAAAATATAGAACCAAAGCGTAAATGAGGAGGAGCGACACTACGCTTCTGAGACGCATCCAAGTCACGCCCGATGGAAACACACCCATTGACTATAATGGTGTCTATTAGCAACGTATTGCGCGTCACTGACGTTATACGAAGAATACATATCTGGTGGAAAGTCTGGGTTAGCAATAATTTACATCATAGCCTTCATAGAGCACTTCCCCACCCCCACCCCCACCCCACCCACCCTGTCTGGACAAAGGTTAGTGTGTGCGAGACTCAACAGTGTGTGTTTTCAGTCGTTGACATGTAACTGAGAGGTGTCTCCGTTGTATGTTCGTACACGTGTTCCTGTGTACCCACCGTTCAGCCGCAGCCACGCACACACAATGCAAACCGAGGTAGCACCTCATGTTAAGAGTTCCGCCAAGCGGAGGTAATGTGTGTGTGTGTGTGTGTGTGTGTGAGTGTGTGTGTGTATACACTCAGCTCTTGCATAACACCATCCGAGCTGTACACCAACGAAGGGGAGAAAGTTCACCGCACTTACACTTACTGTCAGTTGAAGCTTTTATCTCAGTGATCTATACTTCCTTCCCCTTTACTCACTCATTTCTCCTTTTTAACTTCCTTCCTCATCATTTGGACTTTTTTCTTTTTCTCCTGATACTTTTGTTTAAAGCTTAACATACATGATGTGAAACAATGTCTAATACACTGTTTATTGACCTTTACCAATATACAGACACTGAACGATTTAATAAATAATGAAATGTAAATCTGTACCTGCTCTTCTGTCTGTAGTAACACGAGAGAAGTAAATAGACAATTTGGTCATTTAACTATGTTCCCGTCTATACTTTTTACCTTTGGGACATTTGTTTGTGAATAGACTTGTGGTTTAAAGTGATTCTAGATCTTTTATTACATCCCTTTTTACAAATTCTTGTTTTTATTCATATTAAATTACTTAGTAAACATAAAATGTTCCCTTGCATGATATTCATGTTAAGTAATAAAACTGGTTCAAATGTTCTTTCTTTCTTCTTTCTGGTTCTGACAACAGCTTACTGGAAACTAAAATAATAGAATTTGTAGAAAAATAATAATAACCATCCCATACTTCAGTAAGCACCTACACCCTGAATAACACACATAATTAATCTGTAGTATTATTCAGGTTGTAGGTGCTTACTGAAGTATGGGCTGGTTATTATGCAAATCCCTTTAAAGTTGGCTAATCAGCTTTACAGTACAACCTCTTTACGATACAATTACAAATGGTTCACTTACTCGTCATGACTTTGTTGATTAAGACAGGTATCGCATAGCGTGTAGTAGGGCTGGGTAAAAAAAAGATTTAATCAATTTTGAATCGATTTCATATACATTTAGCAAAATCGATTCATTAGGCCTAAGATCGATTTTTTTCCCTCTTGAACCAAACGGACCTGGGACCAGATCTGCAGGCACTTCCGGGTACAAATTTGTTCCAAAACAGGCTTAATGTCTACCAATATATACAAAGTGCACATCTACTTAACAGGAAGAAGCTCGTCTAAATGATAGAAACGTCGTTTTCTACCTCAGCAACACCCAATTCCAACAGTAACCCTCTAAATGAAAAGAATGTAAAAAGATGCTAAATGCACATAACAAGAGAAACACGAAGTAGCGACAATGCTATATGATCCTGTGATAGGATATTTGTTTTTAGGAACACATTTGAGCCATTTTAATTATTTAATACCAGGCTGAATTGAATCGAATCGAATTGAATCAAATTGAATCGCGATTAATCGATTCAGAGCCTTATGAATCGAAATCGAATCGATTTAGGAAATTGGCCACAGCACTAGCATGTAGTGATTGTGTTGGTGACAAGGCAAGAAATCGGACACAAAAAAATCCACTAGGGCTGGGCGATAAACTGAAAATTTATCGTTAGCGAATTTTCTGACTCTAACCGATAGAATGTTTCCCATGTCAGTAAATTTGGTAATAAAAAAATGAAAAGATGTGTGTAGGTTGAAGGGCTGTAACAATATTGGCAATATCGCAATATCGTCGTTGTCTGGTCACGATATCGTACAGTATGTCTTGAGGTAAAAATTACACTTTTCAGTCTGCTCCACCGGAGCATAGCAAAGTAAAGTACATAGAACATGATCCTTTGCTTCTGTGTCATCGGCCAGTTCACCAATTGGAGTGCGTGCAGCCCACACAGCAGAGATAAACAAACATGGCGTATGGAGGCTACAGCGGTGAATGCAGCGCGGAGGATTTTATGTTGTGAGTCTTATTATCGTGAGCCTCCCCACAATATCGCAATAAATATTGTATTGTGAGGTTCATATCGTGACAATATCGTATTGTGAGATTTGGATATTGTTACACCCCTAGTAGGTTGGTGACGTTAATGTCCCTTTAAGAAGCTGTACCACCTCGAGTCACATGACAGCATGACTCAACGTAATTCACGTGACAGCCCCATCTAGTGAACAACTTTTGATTTTGTTATCGGCCATTTATCGTTATCGAGGTGAACTCCTCAATATACCGTGATATTGATTTTAGGCCACATCGCCCAGCCCTACTGTCCACCATAGTAAATGTGCTTGATATTATACAAATACATCACAAAATACCTGGTGATCAGTCAGAATTGGCCAATATTCAGCGTTAGTGGTTTAATTGGTAATTTGAGTCTGAAACTCAAAAATCTGATTTTTTTTCCCTTTGGCCACGAATGCACCATTGCACAAAATGTTAATATAAGCAGATCAAGTCCTTGTTTGTCTGTCAGGTTGGTCGGAACCACTTAATGGGTTTAATGGAAAACGTTTGTCTCTCAGAGAGGCCAAAAAAACCCCACAACAGGTAATGGGCTGATTTTTATGTTCTGATTTTGTGTGGCTGGAGCAAGAACGTGGAGCCTAATGAGGACTGGTCTGCAAAGCAGTTGTGTTTTTACAGCTGAGCTCATTGCCTAGTGGTGCAGATTAGCTGCCTTTGTTTAGATGGGTGACTGGCACCATATAGTACACTAAGGTACAAATCGCAGACCGCAGTGGAGCTCCACTGTCATTTATAGTCCGCTGCTTCATGCTGTCACATGACTCACCTCTGTGGCTCTTGCTCTTCATCTCGGTCTTATCTCTTATATATATAATTTTTTTCTTTCTCTCTTTTTCTCAAGTTACATCATCAGGTTTTCTCTCTTGCTCCCCCTCTCTGCCTCTTGCATAACATCCAGCTTTATTTGCTCCAGCTGAGGATCCTAATCTTTCCCACGAGGCAGTGCGAGAGCAAACCGGGAGAGGAGAGAAGAGGAGCTGGGTGGGCTGAACTTTCTAACCTCTTCTTCTTACCTGCCTCCTTTGTTCCATCGCTTAACAATTAAATTTTCCTTTAAACGTGCCACCAACATGATGGTTTAACTAAACGTGGCTGCGTGCGTGCTCACGGTTGTAAATATGATTTTCTGATCGGTAATTACCTCAGTCTGTTGTATAAAGTGTCTGCGTTCGTGTCTCTGCCCCTGCTTTATTGTCGACTCACATGGCAGCCCCCATGCTGGCTGGGGGATAAGTAGTGATTATCTGCACGTCCCACAGCAAGAGCGGATGCACACACACACAAAACACAGACAGACACATTTAGACAAACCTGAGGAGACGGGGGATGTGGACATTCCACCGCTGAAGCCAAATATGCTCATGTTAATGAGACCATGTGCCGGCTTGGATTAAACCCAAGAAGACAGAGTGTTACATTAATAGATGCACACAGGCTTGCACTTGTGTGCGTTGCAGCTGCTAACGCTTCACAGAGAGCAGGGTTCATGTAGGGGAAGTTTCCTCCTTTGATTTTGTTTAATTTCTTGCACACAGGATGCAAAGACGGGCTGGCAGCGACGTCCGCGTGAGGTGAGCGTTACGCAAAGGCCGATCAACACCACCTAATCGGCTTTAAGAGACGTGCTTAACAAGCTGACCGAGTTGGGTCCAGGTTAGACGAGGAGAGGAAGGCGAAGCGCCGCGGGGCAAGGTCAGAGGTGCAGGAAGAAGGGACTAGAAGGAAGATGGAGGAAATGAATGAAGGGGGGAAACAGGAGGGAAGGAAGAGGAAGTGGTGACAGGTGGTGACGCCGCTTGTGTTTCTCGTCACTGTTTACAACGGGATCAACACGAAAACACGCTGTGCTTTGCCCTCCGAGTCCCCCGCGTAGCCCACTGTGACACAGTCGTGATTACCAGAATCCTGTTTATGAGCACATTGTGCTTTTCCACGCCTGTGTGCTCGTGTATGTGCTAGAGCGCTAGTTGTTTTTCTTCTTTTTTTTCCCCTCAACAATAGTTTTGTCCATTTGTGGTGCTGTGAAAGGACCCCGTTGTTTTACACGAGACAAAACGATGTGATGCTTTACTGAGGTCAGAATCTGCAGCACTGATGTTTAAACAGAAATCTGGCAGATTCCCCATCTTCACCAACATCATGAACATGGCCCAAAACAGCCAGCGTGTTGCTGATGTTACACCAGAGACACCAAAGTTATGTGTTGGAGAAAACAAAATGCTAAGCTGTTTCGACAAATTGTGAGTGAAGGTTGAGGTTATCGTGTTTTTAGCCTTCAAGCTGTAACTGACCTTTCTTTAGGCTGAACAACTTTTTAGTTTCTTTTTCCCCATTAAAGCTGAATTTTTAATTTTTTAAAAGAACGGTTTGGATTTGGTTTGCCAGTAAGTTAAAACCGAAGTCTGTTTTCTTTACTCTGCCTCTAATTTTCTACCACAAATTATTTCCATTCAGGTTATTTAAGAGAGGACCCGCTTCGAGTGCTTTTCCTTCACGTCTGCCTGATCTTTTTGTGGTAAACTGAGCTAAATGATCATGTTTAGCTTGTTTCACATTCGACTTTACTCGTGATGACAGCTTGTTGTGCTTTGTGGTTCACCTCTGCAAAATAAATGTGGAGGAAATCCCTCCAAAACTAAACAATTATAGTTCAGTCACGATGAAGATTTGTTGTGGTGGTGACCTTTTCTTCGTCTTTGTCCTGGTGGTTTGATGTGTTTCCTTTTATTAGCTGTTCTTCACATACTTTACTGCTGTCATTGTCTTTTTCTTCTTCCTTTGACCTTTTCCAAGTTTTACTTCTGTCTCCTCTCAGTCTCAAGTGTGCCGTCTCCCTCTCACACACACACACTTCTTAGGAACGAGTAGCCAATGTAGACGGAGTTTTTGCCTTCATCTAAAATTAGCTGCAGTAGAAGAATGGCAGGAAAGCACACAGGGGTGGATTGCCACAAGGGAGGGGTTTGGTAGCTGTGACAAAAAGGGGCTGATGGAGGGATAAACTAGAACTAAAGGAAGGAATCAGTTCTTAGGATTTAGTGGGTCTGGTTGCCTCCGGAAACTTTGTAAAGCTACAGATTATGTTGAAAGGTCCAAAATAATGCAGATGTGTTGCAAAACAAACTTTTCTTTAAAAGATTTAATTGTCTGATGGAAGGTCGTTAGGGGATGGAAACTCAAACTCAAACTAATGAGAACTTCAAACCACATTTGGCCCGTTTCCACTATCGGAACTTCCATGAATGTTTACCGGAACTTCACAGTATGCGCATCCCCATTTCTCCAGGCCGGCCCTGAACGGACCACTTTCTGGGTCATTTCAGGGACCAAACGAGTTCCTACCTTGGGGTATGTACTCAGACATGACCCTGTAGTGTTCCTGGATGGGACTTGTGGTTAACTCCTACTGAGTGGTTGTAACGCAAACATCTCCAAAAACCCAGCATTTGTAAAATTGGAAGAGTTTCTGGTGAAGCGGAATTGTAGGAAAGGAAAATAAGCAGCCTTGACGCTGCTTTTAAATCACCGTTTCTAAATTCCCATCACAATATGCAATATGTTGACGTCTTAGAAAGCCCTCAAAGGGCTGATTTTGTATGGAGACACAAGGGCTGACAGGACTAAGCTAGCGTATTTTCCCCGTCACCCGTGTCCTGGAACTCGTCTAGTGGAAATGCAACTTTTGTGGAATGTCCACACAACCTGTTGAGATTCCAAGTGTTTAAAAATCAAAAGTGTCTTTATTTGTGTGTATGACAAGAAAGGGTTTGCGCTAAAGAATAAGGTAAACTGTCAGGATGAAGTCCCATTCGTTAACATGAGGGGGCGGGACTTAAACGTGTGCTGCAGCCAACCGTTAGAAGTCGCTGGTTTGTTTCAGTGACTATTTTTAATATGAGTTAAAGGTTACGATAGGGCTGAGCAATATGGCCTAAAATTAGTGTTGCGGTATATTGAGGAGTTCACCTTGTTAACGATAAATGGGCGATAACTACATGTATGCGCAAAAACAAAAGTTGTCCACTAGATGGGGCTGTCACCTGTACTACGTTGAGTCACGTTGTCATGTGACTCGAGGTGGTACAGCTTCTTAAAGGGACATGAACGTCACCAACCTACACACTTTTCACTTTTTTTATTACCAAATTTATTGACATGGGAAAAACGAGTCAGAAATTTTACTAACGATAAATTTTCGATTCATCGCCCAGCCCTAGGTTACGATATTTCCTTGTGTTTTTTGCGTCATTTAAAGCTTGAAATGGATAACTGAGCTTTTCTTTTATTTCAGGGTTCTTGTCTGGACAAGTACTGTTTTTTAAGTCAGAGTGGTAGTCTAGGGATAGGAGATCATTTCCTTTGTTGTGGGTGTGTGAGCCAGTGTGACAGCATTTAATACGTTGAAGAGCTGCAGAGGTAATTAAAAGTTGCACCAGGCTGTTAGTGTGCTGTGGTTGTCAGACAATTAAACGTTGTATTTCATTCTTTGCAGGTAGTTGAGCTGAATGTAAATTGTCTGACAACAACAGCAGTTATGTTGCTTGTCAAAACTTGAAATAAGTACGCGGTGTAAAATGCACGCCTCCTATTTAGCTGTAATCAGCAGAACGCACCTACTGGCCTCTGCCTTTTTGTGTTACCATCATTATGATGCAAACCTACTATCAATTTTTGTAATTACTCATCTATTAGCACCTTGGACGCTGGAACTTGTGCACAACTGAAAAGTTGCTCCCGCAGGCTGCAGGAAAGTGTGAAGAACAACAGTACCGGTTGGCAAGCTGCCACTGTCTCCTGTTCACTCAGCACCCATGGGTCCGTTCAGAATACCACACCAACAGTTCTGCTTCAGCCCTAAGTTAGCTTTATCTCTCCCTTGATGATCACATAATCTGCCAGGGAGCGTGCCTTTGTGCATGTGTGTGGGATGGGACTATGCTGACCTTGGTCAACAAGCTAATCGTCAGTTTTGTTTCCTATTCTGTCAAACTCTCGTTTTCTCATAACAAGTGAAGCTTTTTTCCTACCGTTGCTTTCAGAAACCACAAAGGCATGTGTCTGTTTTTACCTTACTACTTGCTATGAATAATAACCCATGAATGCCAGCCATCATCAGCACAGTTAGCAGCAGCAGAGCAGTGAGAAAAACATAATTCCCCCAGGCCCATCACGTATTCCACTCTCACCTCTAGTCTGAACAACATGCTGTTCATAACAAACACTCACATGTATGGTGCATCCCCTAGCTTCCTGTTGGGAGTCTTTGAAGAGGAGTGTGATGGCTTTTTGGGGGTTTTTCTGTAGCAACATTACAACGGAATATATTTTTAACCATTAATCATTAACCAAAGTTTTTGTTGCTTGGGAAAAAAATGCTATGTCATTTTAGACACACCATATACTTCTTTTTTATTGATGCTAATTAGACCTTATATTTTCAGACATCCTAAAACTAATAAATATCACGTTTCAGAAATAACAGAACCGTGTTATAGCAACTGTTACTAAATGATACAATACAGTCAGGCTTTAACAGTATGAAGAGGAAGTTTGTGTTCTTGGGTTGCCTGTAGTTTTTCCCTAAACAACTATGACGGATTTAGGAAGAGTCTGACTGTGATCTGTATTTTTCTCATCACAAACAGGAACTTTATCTACTTTATCTGATGTTGTAGCTATTTTCAGGTTTAATATAAAGTCAAATAATAAGTCAAAAAGCCGTAAGGAGGGATTTAAGAAAATATTGATAGACTGAAATATTTTGTGTTATGATACTGAATCAATATTAAAGTAACACTAAACAGTTTTCAGATTATCTGTCCTACTGGTTGAAAATGGAATTACAGCTGTCTTAAACAACCCTGCAGCAGCCTGCTGTAGCTAGCGCTAACAATGAGCTAACACTAACATTAGCAGAGTCTTACTAAATAAGCCACAAATTATAAAGATCCACACTGTTTGACAAAAAAATAATACCTACAAGTCCAGTAGCAACAAGGCCAGGTCAACATCAGCCTGTGATTTCATATCCATATCCTTTAGCTTCCTTAGATGAGTGTGTACTGATGTTCACTCTGGTTTTAGCTCTTTGCTTTGCCTCCAAAGGGTAACTCTCTGACTTTTACATCCAGGCTCCGCCATGATGCCAACAATAAAGCAAACGTCTTGTTTTTTCTTCTTTTGTTTTTTATTGACGGTCATTGAACTAAAAAAGCTAACTGCTAGCCTTTATATTAGCTACAGGCACAGAAATAGTTAACAGTCATTAAGCAGGTAAAGAACACCCCCTAAGGCACCTACCCGCTCCACAAAACTGTTAAAAGCTGTTTCTGGTCAGCAGAGAGCTAGAGTGCTGTCCCATATGTGAAGTTAGTAAAGTGTCTACCAACACAATCACTGAACCCCACTTTTAAAGGAATCAGTTAAAGTGTTAAAAACTGCTTAGTGTTGCTTTGAAAGCAGTATATTGATATACATGCAAACATTTACTGCATTTATTTTATGTGGTGCAGTTCAAACTCCAACTGCTAGGTGGCAGCGGTTTTTACCGCCTTCATTTGGACGAAACAATGAGATCTTGATAACACTGGACGTGTCTCCTGAGATTTCCAGTTAAATTCAGTCTTAAAAATCTGCAAATGTCATCTGGCTTTTAGCATCGCAAATATTGTGTCGTCTCCCCTGTATTGTGATATATTTCACATCACCAGATTCTTGCAAATACACACTCCTATTTGTGAGTAGCTTATATAGATATGAACTTTAAAATGATAAAAGTATTCTTTAGGGACGTTCTGTTTGAGATGTCAGTGGTGCATCTAACAGAGAAGTAAAGTTTGGCATCAAACCTGAGTAAATCAAAGCTGCTTTGATGGGATGAACTTTTCCCAGTTTGCTGGTTATGGTGGCTAAACTGGGGTTGTTTGCATTGATAAGAGGAGACATGAGTACCTGGCACTTCAAACAAACGTTATAAAGTTCTGCTACGTACCTCGTGTTACATTCTCTCTTTGAATCAACCATTAAACCTGAAGTGCATTGAGCCTTTAGAAAGAACTTCTTTACATGAGATCCAACGCTGTGTTTGGCCTCCATGAGTTCACTGCCTTTATGTCTGAGTACACGACGTCCTTCAGAGGCCTTTCACCCGCGTCAGAGATTGTTCCATCAACAAAACGCATAACAGAGCCGCAGAACCAATAGAGTCGGCGTCATTAGATTGATTTCTTATTCGTATTGATTGTGTGATGCTCAGATTGAAATATTTGTCTTAGTTAAACAGTTCTGAGCAGTATAGATGTTTAAAGTAAGCCCAGGTTAGAGATGTAGTACTTATTTAAAAGTCGTGTTTTAATGTGACTAACTGTTCTTCCAACAACACTTTCACCTTCACAGGACAACTCTTTGTTAGAAATCCCTCCTCGCCCCGATGTGAGGAAGCAGCAGAGATGCTCTCATTGCTGCTTCATTGTTCTCTTGACTGGAGAGTGGGGACATTGTTGTCTAATCGCACCATATTTGAGTAGTCCCCCTTGTTGCATGGAAGATGGATGGTACAGGCGAGCTCTCAATAAATTTGTTTCTCTGTTTCAAACCATGGTTTGAAACCACATTAGGCCCGTTTCCACCATCAGAACTCTTTCATATCATGTCGTTCTGCAGACTGGTTTGATTTAAAATATCTCATAATTCATGCTACATTGTAAAATGATGTTTTGTATTAAAGAGATGCTAGGCAGTTTTGGTGTGCTTTACCACCCCCTAGTGTCCGTTTTAAATCACTGTCGTAAAACTGAACCGTTTATCCCTCCCCAACGTTGCACGCTCATCTTTTCTAACCAGTTGACCACTTATTAAAGTTACACTTCCAGGCGCTATAGCATGATCACGAAGTCTGCATCCGTTTAAATCCTTCTTTGTCTCTGAGCTCTCGCCATCCAGAAAACACTTTTCCAGTGTTAACTGTTGTTTGACCCCTCTGTTGGTCGGACGTTCTTTTACTCTCTTTTTTGCTTCATTGGATAAAAGTTTTGTTTCTTTGGAGGCTCCGCCATGATGAACAGTGGTTCACTGTGATTTATTTCAAAATAAATCACCAAAAACCTTTTGTTTTTTTTTAAATTATAGAACATTTTGCAAATACAAATTAAACCAAGATAAACTCAACAGAAGTGATATATTTTTAACAGACCCCTGGGGAAGTTGAGACAGAAAATACACCGATTTGTTTTGATATGAACTTTGTTCTTAGTGTCCTCATTCAGACTCCCACCCTTCCTTTCTACTGATTAGGATCTTCACCCAGTGCTTTGTAATTCTCTAATTTACTTGTGAAGTTATTTAAAAGAACAAAAGCAACGTCTCCCATCTGTCTCTTTGTCTAAAACACATCTCCTGAATGTTGATTCGGGCTGCTCGATTAATCAAATTTAATCTCAATTACAATCTGGGGTTTGAACGATTATAAAAACATAGTGAGTCCATTATTTGCTCCTCTGTCGCGATTTACTCTTGCGCTGCTCCGAGTTGTAAATCGAGCACACCTCCCACACAATTTTGCCAACTTAGCAACTTTGTCACCATTTCTCACCACTTTTCAGACCTCCTTCTTGACTTTTTTTTCCCCAAAAGCACCTAGCAAACAACTTGTCACCATTTCCGATGACCTTTAGCTACTTTCTGTAGAACTTTGTCGTCGATACTCCCTGCAGGTTAGCAAAACACCTAGCCTGCGCGCACCGGACCTTACTTCCGGACATTAGGAAAGGAAATGACGTGCACATGTGCAACACGACCAATCACTGACCTTTCTTGTTTTACAAGCTAAATAAATTCAAGATACAGCGAACCATATCTGAGGTGGATTTATATCAGGGATGCTAACTCTCACACAATGAGGGTGAGACACGCATTTGTTAGTCTTCACGCCACACCTCCAATTTCTCACGCTGATAAATAATAGTTCATCTATCTGAGTGACATGTTACATCGTGATTATCGTTTTTACCGTAATCGAGCAGCACTAATATTAATTCACTGAGGAACGTGTCAGCTTCAGGCACTAATCTCCATGACTCAAACGTTGTTTACTTTGTGCTGGAGGATAAAAATATCACAATAACACCATCATCAAAGAGAAAAAAGTTATTTTTGTAGTTTTCCTTTTAGTTTTGACGCAGTTGCTGCTACGTCAGAACATCCCACACCTGTTCTTACTATTGCAGGTATGCACACTCCCCTTCTTTCTGGGAATGTTTACACAAGCTGACACCTGTTGCCTTTTAGCTAAATTGTCATTAATTCTGCATTCTTTAAAATGTTACAATCCTATCGCTTCCTTTTTCACTTGTCATGACGGGACTCAGAAGTTAGAAACCAGACGATTTGTTTTCCCTTCAGATGATAAATAAATCTGAGTTTAACCTCTGATTTGACTCCAGCTGCAGCTGTAGCTTACTTCAGCGTTCTCCTGTTTTCTGATTAGACTTCCTGTTTATGACTGGGCTTTATGTAAATAGTCTGAGTTATGCCCATCCATCAAAAAACAAACATCACATTTAGATTTAGTTACAATATTGTTTTTAAGTCATTTTCTCAAAACGTTTCTATCCCCCAGCTGATTCAGATGTTTGTTTTCGGTTCGGTGACTTTGTGAGAAAAGTGGCTGGAGTTAAAATAATCCTATCTGAGGAATATTCTGGGATTATTTGTGGACAGACGGCGTTAAATTGAGTAACTTTAGAAGAAGTTTTGATGTGTTTAACTTTTTAAAACTATTTCAATCTCGCTGATAATTTCGGACTACAGCAGAGTTTTATGAATCCTCCCTCGGGGTGTGCCTAATAACCAAATTCAAATGTCAAGCTGTGGGAAGACTTTTCCATCCGTGGTAAAAATAAAATCTGCTGCAGAATAAAATGTAAAGCATCCATTACATTTGTCCCGCTCTGATTTTAGTCCTTTTCTAGTGTGTGTTAAACCCATTACCAACACCTTCTGTTTGCAGGACTTATACTGGATCTCATGCTCACCTTGAGGAGCTAAAGCCTTAGAAAGAGGTGGAAAAAGTTCTGTTTAGCAGTCTTGACTATCGGGCAAACGCGCGTGCAGAGCAGAGCTCCGTCTCCTGACGACTACCTGTTGCTGGCAGATTTACCTCCCACTCGTTCTCTCTTCATCTCCCGCTGCCTTGCCCCTGCCCTGCTCCTTCCTCTCCCATACCTGGTCTATTTGAGTCAGTGTTCCAGGCTTGAAAGGATTAATTGTCGTTTATGCTTTATATCTATATATATATATATATTTTGTTCTGTTCAATTCTGGGAAGTTATTTTTAGGCCTCAAGTGTCTGGTTGCTAGGAGACAGCGAGAAAGAGCAGGAGAAAGACAAGAGAATGGAGGAGAGTTTGCGTTGTTGAAGGCTGAATTACAAACACATTCACGCACTGAGTCAGCACTGACGCACGCTCACACACATAAATATACACACACTGGGTGTCTCAGTCCGTCGCTGTTGTCGTGGACTTGTTTTTCTGGTTCGGTTTGGATGTTTGTTGCCGTCGTTTGTCTTTTAATCTCTGCCGAACCTGCTGTCACGTGTAGACGTTAATGTGATGAACGTATAAAAGCCCAAATTAGCCATAACTTCAGCAGTAAAAGTGAGCAGCGCTGTTGATGTAACACAGGGTTTTGGTGGGAAAACCTGCATTCTGGCGTTCATATTGATGCTACTTTGACACTTTCCACCCACAAAATAAAAAAAAACACCACAAAGTGTTTGAGGTTTGTTGGGTTTAGTGTTTTACATCTTCATCGCATTTAGGTCACGAGTTACAGGAAAAAACTAGAATCTTTGAGCGTTAGCGTGAGAATATGGTGCAGCTTTGCTTCAAATGATCCAAAGATGTCCAGAGTCATTATTTATTTCCTAAAGAGGCACCAGTTCTGGTTTAGATCATTAACACTGTGCACTTGTTTTCTGTTAATTTCTGATTAACTTGAAAATGATTCTTTGAATATGGAACAATTTTTAAAAAACAACTATATTTTAAAAAATAATTCCTCCAAAGGGTGCTTAGAAGTGTGCAAAATGAAGGTACACTATTTCCTTTAAAAGCTATTTTTAATTTAAAAAATAATCAAATATTTATTTTGACGGGTGTGACACTGGGTTTATGTTTACATCTACCAGCCATTAGAGGGCACCATTGCAGGTTTCCAAATACGGTAAACAGTCTGCTCCACAGACATAAATACATAGGCTGTGTCCAAATCCAGGGATTGCGTGCTCATGAGTTCGGATTTTAAGACCAGTGACGTCACAGCGCCGCGTCGAAGACCGTCCAAATTCCAAGAATGCTGAGAATGCGGTCTTGAAATGCGTTCTTCTTTTCCCCGATTTTGAGAACGGGTGCGGTGTAGTCTCCGTGGTCTCCTCACCTCCATAATTCCCGTGATGCACTGCGGGATTGATTTCTGTAGAAACGGGACGCACAGCAGTAGAGCAGCAGGACGACTAGTTTATTCAAATCTGACTGTAGAAAAAGTAAAAGCCTGAAGTGGTTGTGTTTTTAGGCGTTTCCCATTCTCATTAGGCCTGTAATGTGTGTTTGTATTCTTGTTCGTCATTACAGTTCATAAAATTGGTAAATCATAAATCATAACATAAATTATACAATTAACCGTGAATAATCCNGTGTGATAAGGATTTGTGCAACTTTTAAAGTGGTATTAACTCGTGTCAGTGTGGGCGTGCACATGTAGGCTTATTTTTTCCTTTGGTTTTTTATTTGACCTTTTTCAAATTGCAAAATTAGATCTTCAAAGTCTGCAGATTCAGTGGTGATTATTTGAAAAAAAGCAGATTTTTTAAAAAGGGGAATTTAAAAATTTGGGATTTAAAAAAAGAATTTGGAAGAAAAGCAGAAAAACGTGTGTCTCTTCCCCCGCGGTGGCCTTGTTTCTGTTGGTCAGTTTAGGCTGCAAGAAGTAACAAACCGTCTCAGCGAGTCCCTCTAAATAAATAAATAAATAATAAACACATCAGGCTGACTCACCAATTACCAGAAATCAATTTTCTAAATGTCAATCAGCCCCATCATTCGCTGCTCTGGGCGTCAGGAGATAATTAAGATAACAGGACTTTTCTAATTCTCATGATGCTGTTTGCTGTTCATCAGAAGGTGATTCATGACTTTTACACACACAGTCACTTCTTAACTCAACGTGGTCACCGTGGCGACATCCACAAAATTACACCAACCAGAGTGACAAGTCCTCCTCGCACCAAACAGCCGACGAAACCTCCAGAAAGCCAAACGGAGGGGTTGGAAAATGATGTTTTACACAAATGTCCATGTCTAATTTAAAAGTAAAACCTCATTTTAATAATAGAAATATTAAAGCTGCGTTATTTATATTTAATGCTTTTATTGTGAAACTCTTTTGAAATAAATGCATCAGCAGAAATATTCATTTGCATCAAAATCCGGATGTAAACGTAAACACTTTCCTTCCGAAAAGAAAAACTTGGTAACACGTTACAATGAGGATCCCTTTATTAACGTTACTTAGTGCATTATTAAGCATTAATAAACTATTAAATAAGTATTAACAACTGCTTAACCATATTATGTAATGAATTACTAAGCAGACACCCCGCTGGCCCTTTGTCCTAACCTCAAGGACACTTAATAGTTAACAATAATGGTAATAAAGGGACCCTTTGTTTATTAATGCTTAATAATGCACTAAGTAACATTAATATAGACATTTTGTTTATTAATGTTTAATAATGCACTAAGTAATGTTAATAAAGGGACATTTTGTTTTTTAAGGCTTAATAATGCACTAAGTAACGTTAATAAAGGGACATTTTGTTTATTAATGCGTAATAATGCACTAAGTAACGTTAATAAAGGGACATTTTGTTTATTAATGCTTAATAATGCACTAAGTAACGTTATTAAAGGGACATTTTGTTTATTAATGCTTTATAATGCACTAAGTAACGTTAATAAAGGGACATTTTGTTTATTAATGCTTAATAATGCACTAAGTAATGTTAATAAAGGGACATTTTGTTTATTAATGCTTAATAATACACTAAGTAACTTTAATAAAGAAACATTTTGTTTATTAATGCTTAATAATGCACTAAGTAACGTTATTAAAGGGACATTTTGTTTATTAATGCTTTATAATGCACTAAGTAACGTTAATAAAGGGACATTTTGTTTATTAATGCTTAATAATGCACTAAGTAATGTTAATAAAGGGACATTTTGTTTATTAATGCTTAATAATACACTAAGTAACTTTAATAAAGAAACATTTTGTTTATTAATGCTTAATAATGCACTAAGTAACGTTATTAAAGGGACATTTTGTTTATTAATGCTTTATAATGCACTAAGTAACGTTAATAAAGGGACATTTTGTTTATTAATGCTTAATAATGCACTAAGTAATGTTAATAAAGGGACATTTTGTTTATTAATGCTTAATAATACACTAAGTAACTTTAATAAAGAAACATTTTGTTTATTAATGCTTAATAATGCACTAAGTAACGTTATTAAAGGGACATTTTGTTTATTAATGCTTTATAATGCACTAAGTAACGTTAATAAAGGGACATTTTGTTTATTAATGCTTAATAATGCACTAAGTAATGTTAATAAAGGGACATTTTGTTTATTAATGCTTAATAATACACTAAGTAACTTTAATAAAGAAACATTTTGTTTATTAATGCTTAATAATGCACTAAGTAACGTTATTAAAGGGACATTTTGTTTATTAATGCTTTATAATGCACTAAGTAACGTTAATAAAGGGACATTTTGTTTATTAATGCTTAATAATGCACTAAGTAATGTTAATAAAGGGACATTTTGTTTATTAATGCTTAATAATACACTAAGTAACTTTAATAAAGAAACATTTTGTTTATTAATGCTTAATAATGCACTAAGTAACGTAAATAAAGGAAGTCTTATTGTAAAGTGTTACCAAATATTCATTAATTTATTCATTAGTTTTGTAATTAACACAAAATTCTAGCAGGATTTAGTTTTGCCTCCTAAACTAAATGATGAAATACTTTAATGAAATATCATCATTAACCATTTGCTGTTTTCACGTTTATTAGATTATTTTATTGTTCTGTGTTTTAATCTACAGGTATTAATCAATTCAGAGCTAAACTGTATGTTTATGTTATTTAGTCCTGAGAATTAAGTCTGATTTAAATTTATTATCCATTTTATATGATGCTCTATCTGGATAAATGACGTTTAAAAAATATACTAAATATTTTTATCGTATCAAAACCTTTGAACGGCGTTTAGTTTGATAAAATCTATAATTAATTAGTTTTAAACAACTCCAGCTGGCAGTGGGGTTGTGTCCTGATTCAGGAAGTGGTGTGTGTGTGTGTGTGTGTGTGTGTGTGTGTGTGTGTGTGTGTGTGTGTGTGTGTGTGTGTGTGTGTGTGTGTGTGTGTGTGTGTGTGTGTGTGTGTGTGTGTGTGTGTGGGGGGGGGGGTTGTGGAGTTTCATCTGAAATGAAATACCCAGAGGAGAATAACAGAAACAGTCCAGACTACACACACACACACACACACACACACACACACACACACTCTTATCTGTTGCATCATGACCCAGGATTATGCAGCATAAAATCTGATCTGTTTAGGACATCAGGTCCGGTTTGACGGCTCACTCAGGGTCACAGATGACCCCTGACCCCAGCAGGACCAGCAGTAGCCACGCGCTGAAAAGTAACCATTAACTTTCTACTTGTTGGGAAAAGTCAGCGTTTCCCTGCTGCTTAATGACTCTGGTGCAGCGGCGTGCTCTAAAGGTGGAGTGAAAGAGAGAGTGAGAGAGCAGGTTAATATTAATAGCCACACTGACAGTAAGTGTTGGGTTTAGCACTCCGCTTTCAACCCGGTACAAGGGGAAGTCGGGAGGGGAAGTGAGAAAAAGACACAGCATCTTGATATACTGTCCCACCGCCGTACTACTGACCACATTATCCACCGCGCTGCCGTCTGCGGGCCGTTCCAGACCATGAATCAACACCTTTTCCTGCTGTCCTGCAGCTGCAGCACCACGCCAAGCTGCTTCCTGAGCTGGACCCTGACTCTCACGCCCAAGGGCCCCCCCGAGGAGACACCCGCAGTAACTCAGCAATATTGTGATTACTTTTATAAATAAGAGGAAGATGCTATTTGGGGGTGACTTCAGTGGTTTTCAGAAGAAATTGAGCAACAGCGGACAGTTCTTTAGTTTCACGAATAGCCTCGGTGTAAAGTACAGAAACAGGAGGTGGTGTGTGTGAAATGCTGGAGAAACCACCAACAGGCCGTGGCCATGAATTAATTCATGACATTTTGGTTTGGAGACTGAAATAGCTCCAACTTTTTAAGGGAAATCCTGCAGTGTGTGTGCGTGTCTTTAGAGCATATTGTTNGTATAAGAGACAGGTGTGACACTGGGTTTATGTTTACATCTACCAGCCATTAGAGGGCACCATTGCAGGTTTCCAAATACGGTAAACAGTCTGCTCCACAGACATAAATACATAGGCTGTGTCCAAATCCAGGGATTGCGTGCTCATGAGTTCGGATTTTAAGACCAGTGACGTCACAGCGCCGCGTCGAAGACCGTCCAAATTCCAAGAATGCTGAGAATGCGGTCTTGAAATGCGTTCTTCTTTTCCCCGATTTTGAGAACGGGTGCGGTGTAGTCTCCGTGGTCTCCTCACCTCCATAATTCCCGTGATGCACTGCGGGATTGATTTCTGTAGAAACGGGACGCACAGCAGTAGAGCAGCAGGACGACTAGTTTATTCAAATCTGACTGTAGAAAAAGTAAAAGCCTGAAGTGGTTGTGTTTTTAGGCGTTTCCCATTCTCATTAGGCCTGTAATGTGTGTTTGTATTCTTGTTCGTCATTACAGTTCATAAAATTGGTAAATCATAAATCATAACATAAATTATACAATTAACCGTGAATAATCCAGCATCGTGGATCCATATTTTGTAATAGATTTTCTTTAAGCAGTTGCTAGGTGACAGGAGTAGGGGCGGGACTTTTATTTAAGGCTAGAACGTCCACATTCACAGCTGTTAACATCCGGTCTAAGTGGTCACGGAAGAACACGTTCTCCTGAGACCAATGAGGACGGGTACTCAGAAGCATGCAATCCCTGGATTTGGACACAGCCATAGACTCTTCGTGGACTGGCGCTGCCTATTGGAGCTGCCGTAGTGGTCGGCCGCCATCTTAGTTGGGTCTCCATTTGCCCCCAGTGCATTCATTTCTACTGAGGAAGGTGCTTACCCAGCTAAAAAACACATTTTATCAAGCTTTTTCACTAATTCAGACACATGGTAGGCATGATAATTAAAATACAAATATAATTAAACAAAATAAAAAAAACAAACTATAAAATCCCATCAGGTAGGGCTATAAAAGTCAATAGTAATCCCCCATGATCTGTTCTCAATAGTACACCGGTTCTTGCAACCATAGGCTGCACAAAAATGGGCATAGTTGCTCACTCTGCATTGACTTTGGACAGTGAGGAGACCCATCCATTATGGCAGCGACGTTGTTGCGCTCTCCAGTACCCAATGGGGCGTCTACGTATTCATGTCTATGGTCCGCTCGGCACAGTGAGGCTGGCACTGTGGAGAATGGTGGACTCGGCAAGTCAAGCAGCTGCTTCTGAGCCCAGAAGATGTCGTTATCCTTCTCAGAAGAAGAGCGACCATAAAAGATCTAAAACCAGAGTGAGTTTAGGTCGTCACTGGACGTGGTGCTGGCTGGTCACTTCACGTATCGGCAGCAAACCTGGCAACCCGACGGCTGGAAACCTTGTTCTATTGTTGCAACTACAACCTCCACACACTAGATGTCGCTTTGGTGTTCCATAATCAACCTTTAAAACCTCATCATGGAAGAGCCGTTATCGCTGGAGTGAATTTATGTTTAGCTGTGGTGAGTTCATGGACTGGGAAAAATGTCAGATTTTCTATTGTTGTCAATAGAGTGTTCATAGACCAAAACATAAATAAGTCAGCTGATCAAATTAAGCTGATCAGCCTGAATCTTGATTGATTTTTATTTTTTTTGTTTGATGAGAATATAATGAGTGAATCATGACTCTGGTGCTCACGAAATCTGAACCCAGAATGAAGTTTTAGACCCATAAACGCAAAAAAATGACTTGAGATTAGAATTGAGTTCCAGACATTAGTAGAGTCGAGACGTCCGGGGATTTACATGGAACTGGTTTAGCACCGCCTGCAGCGGTGGGTTTAATTCCTGCCCGATTTTATTGTGTCTCAGTTTTGTGCACACAGGAAACGGTTCTGTTGTCGAGTTGCACAGAAATCTGCTGCTCACATCCTGTCCCACTATAGTGGCACATTTCAGGAATCCACCGTTTTTCTCTCACACACACACAAACCGTCCCTGCCTGAGAGATTTATAGTTTGATTGTACCACATCTAATTTACTCCTACGTGGCAAAGTCATCGACCTTCTGACCTTACAGCCAGACGTCCCAAACACACAGGGAGCATCTATGTTTGAAGTTTGCACATTTAGAAATACAGCAGAGTGGAGCCTGAGTAGAACACACACCTTGAGAGGGTCAGAGGCTAAAATGACCTAGATTTAGATGTTTTCAAGGCGACTTGATGCCCATCAGGAGGGGTGAAAACAACATTTGTGAATCACATCTGACCCGCCTTGTTGTGACACACCAGCCGTTTCCTGTCTGAACCGCCACACAGGAAGCTCACGACTGACCGATGTCTTAACAGATAACGTGCCCCTGATGTGCACTATGATAAAAGTACTACTTCCACTGTACTTTAACCACAGGTGGCATATTCTGTTCCGCCAACCTTTGGCTGCACTGTGCAGCTAAATCCAACCACTGATTGGAAAAGTGGTTGATTTGAATTTCTTTTTGCCAGCTTTTCAACAGATTGCTTCATATTAGCGTTGCTGTTGAATGAAATCCCACCTAGTGTGTTGTTGAACCAGAGGTGAAGTGTCAACTGGCAGCTCTCCGCCAAACTGTTGGCTGCAGAAGTGCATTAACACCACGCTGTGAGGAAGGTAGACCGAATGAAGGGGAGGCCTGGGGCTACTAACGCGGCCGTGTGAGGGCGTAACAACTTTATATAATTTACTTTGATGGAAATTATTACCTTAATGTGGGAGAATGGTTATGTACTCAGTTTTCATGTATAGACAGTAAATCCTTTGAGTTTCCATTTGTCCGTGACACTAAACTGGAGTTACTTTCTACTTAGACGATTAACCTAAAGGAGTGCATAAGCTCGTTATTTAACTTTGTGCCTTTTATTGCAAAGAATTGTGGCCTAGCAAAGGTTCATGTTGATTTTAAATAAGATCTTTTAATACCTAGATTAGGTTTTATATTTGCATCGTTTTTGCTGGACCCCTTTTACACTCAAGAGCTCACTATGTATAAAAACTCAGCCTGCACATAGATCCAGAGTTTTGTACGTATAAGACCTCTGTGGTGGTGTTTTATTCGCTGCGCTTCCTCGTGACAACTTCTGGGACATTTCTGTGGGGCGGGGGGACAGGAAAAGTACGATGGCTTCGTCCACTCGGCCGTTGTGTCTCCTTACAAAACTGGTCCTTTCAAGACTTTCATAGAACATCAGCATACTGTTTTGGCGCTGAGTGACGTCACTGATCAGCGCCAAAAAACACCCACGGCCATAGACATCAATAACATTAAAGACGTTTTATTCTCTCAAAGTACGCAGTATTTTATGCCGTTCATGGGACGCATTAAGAGAGCGACTGTGTAACGTAAAAAGCATCGTTTAGTGACCAGAAGAAACTCCGTTTTCTTTGGTGCTCTTTAAGAGGCCACAAAGCGATGTAAATTACGGCGTTGTGGACGGATTTTAAACTCTAGAAATGGTGATTTATTAAGCAGCGTCAACGCTGATTATTTTCTTTTCCTTCCAATTTTATATAAGCCAGTTGTTTGTCGTTATTTGCCAATATCATTTCCCACTACGTTATAACCAATCAGCACGAGTTGACCACAAGTCCCGCCCAGCGACTCTACCGGGCCATTTCCGAGTACATACCCCAAAGGCCATTGCTTGTTTGGTTCCTGAAATGGCCCGCAAAATGGTCCTTTCAGGTCTGCCCTGGAGAAATGGAGACATGCATATCGTGAAGCTCCGGTAAAATTACCCGGAAGTTACGATTGTGGAATCGAGCCAAATGTGGCAGCAGCGTACCGGGCTCCTGGGTGGAGTGTGGTGGTAGAAGGGGTCATAATGCGTTTTATGCTGGACAGGCCAGGCTTACCCCATCCCACCATCAGCGTTATTTTAACATGGCGTGATTTTTTTTAGTGCATGGCTCCTAGCTGAGGTTGCTGGAGAAAGTCGTGTGAGGACAGAGCCCAGATTGGAGGTGTGTGTGGTAGGATCTTTGTGGGGAGGTGCTTCCGTGAGAATGAATGAGAGACTTGGGAATGTGGGAAGTAGCAGGAAAAGCCCATTGGAGTGTAAGAATGGGCCTCTGCTTGGGCTGCTGCCCCCACAACCCGACCCCAGATGGATGGATGGATGAGTGTAGTATAGCATCATGATCACCTTTGTACTTTTTTATCTACATTTTACTGAGTAGTGAAGAGTAGTGGGTCCTTGTATAACTGATAATGATGTTGGCTAAAGTCATGCGTCGTGACCTGATTTTACGGTCAACGCTCCAACTCTGCACTTTGTGAGGGGCACAAAAGGAGTTATTCATGTTTTCACGTGCATCATAATTTAGACCGTGGAGTAGGGTCTAAAACACCAGGGCAGAAATGTCAAACATCAAGCTTTTTTATCTGCTAAACATTTATTCCACGACCAAACTTCAAGACAAGTCTAAACAAATAGTTTGTATGTTTTTTATGCACTGAGACCGCTGGGGTGGGGAAAACGATGGCTGATGGGGAAAAAGCATCAGTTTGCAACGCTGCTGTAGTTTCTCTGTAGCTCTGACAACTCTAACAGCATCAAACATCTTCTGCTATAATGCAGGTTTTAGTTTTAGCTGCCGTCTTCTGCACTTGTATGTGTGCGTGTGCAGGTGTGTGTGCTGGTGCCTTGATCCAAGGAGACACCACGGAGAGAAGTTACTGTCCTGGGAGCAGTGTGTCACTTTGGTGAGAGTAAATATACCCCAACAGCGCCGTGAGAGCAACAGGGCTCTTCTCCTGCTGACACAATATTATTTTGCTGCTCTCAACACTCTCGCGGGAACACACACACACACAATCCCACCAGGCTTGTTTACGAGTGTGTTGACAAAGAGAAAAGTCCAGTTGTCCAGCCCACCTGAGAGCGTATCAGGTGCTCGGCCTCTGGGCTTTTTGGTGCGGTCGTGCATGGATGACGCTAAATAATTTTACTAGTAAGATAGTGACTGTACATTGATGTGTGTGTGTGGAGATTTTTGGTGCAGAACTCCCTGGTGCGTTCATGTTGCTAGTTGTCCTCTTTGAAGTGTGTTTTGTTGTCCCGTGTGGTTACACGCTGCTCCACTCGGTCCGTGCAGCTTCAGATCTGAGTCCGTCCCACGGATCGTCCCCGTTCCGATGCCTCGTGGCCTTTAGCGGTTTTCAAAAAGAGGTGTGGAGTCGGTTAAACGGCTGCAACATCTCCGGTTTGAAGTAAATTTGCTGTTTATATCGGCGCGTTAGTTGTCACAAACTTTGCAGTTTTCCTCCTGAACAATAGGTGTCGCTACTGATCATTTTAACTCATTTGTTGACTTTAAAGCAGTTTTAAAGTTTTGTTGTAACATCAACAATGCTTCTTCAATAGAAACAAAACCATTCAGACTCTGTTTCTCCTGCACAAGTTAGAAAAACTGGAATGTGCCCAAACGACACAAAACTCCTCGTGCACAACTCCGATTCTGTTGCCTTTCGCGAGGCATAAATCAGGTTTTGCACACCCTTGCTGGCTCTGTGATTATTACTACGTCCACATTCACTACACGATGCTGCTGTGTAACAAAAAAACCCACATCCGGCTGTGTTAGAAAGGCTTCAGACTCTTCAGCAACCAGAAGGATACCTCTTAGGTGATTAAATATTTACTGCATTAGTTTTACTGGCTGTTAATAAGTTGAGGTGCAGTGCATAAAAAATTAAATCCCTTATCTGAAAATCATTTATATTTTATGCTGCTCGTGGCTTTTTTATCTAACTTTTTAAAAGTTCTCGCCCTTTAAACTTGCAAAAAGTTTCAATTCTTCCAGACAAAACGTGTCGGCAGCAGTTTTCTTTTCCTAGATTTTAGACTGAAGATGGTTTTGAGCCGCGCTGTGACGAAACGAACTCTTTACAGTCCAGCGTGTAAAGGAGACGTGCAGCGCTGCAGAGGGGGATCTTGTTCTTGGACGGAGGTTCCCTATGGATTTTTCTGCCTTTTTTTTCTCCACATTGCTCCTCCCTCTCCTATTTTCCTGGAAGAGTCGTGTGTGTGTGTGTGTGTGTGTGTGTGTGTGTGTGTGTGTGTGTGTGTGTGTGTTCACTGGAAGGCGTTCTCCAAAGAGCCGAGGGAAGCTGAGAGACCAAACTGTTCGTCTTACATCATGTCCTTCTCATTCTCTATCCCACTTGTGCCTTCCTCTCCTCTTCCTCCTTCAAGACTTCTGTACTGTCCCTCTTCTCCCCATCCAAGTTGTGTGTTCTCTCTCTCTTTGTTGAACAATAACCCTAGTGTGTGTGTGTGTGTGTGTGTGCTATTTTTGGCCCTTCCACAGCCACAAAGCAACCTCTAGTCTTTTGCTGTATCTCTCTTTTTGCTGTTCTCCCCTCAGCAGGCTTATGGCCGTGACTTAAAGCCTATAGAGGTGTAGTGACCTCTAAGAATATCCCAGCAACCTTTGAGGCTTACGTGTTTTGTGTGTGTGGTGTTTGTTTAACCCTTCGTGGCTCCCAGGTAAAGCTCAGGGTATGAATGTTCTCAGCTCCACTTGAACCTCCAGCAAAAGCCAGCTCCTTCAAAGGAAATTGGTCTCCGCCTGGATTGCGTGCAGCAAGCTGCCACCCTGGGAAAAATCCCCTCTGCATCTTGCCAAAAACGTAACTCTGATCTCATGGTTTTAAATGACATCTGACTCGAGCTACGTTAAACTTAAAGGCAACCAAAAACTGATCTAAATTAAATTTTTTTGCATTTCTTTGCTGTGTTAAACTTTTTTTTGTGTGTTTTTTGCAGTTACCTGCAACTTTTTTTATAATTTTTTAAAACACAAAACACGTAGATTTCTGGTCTCCACTAAATAAAACCCTTTTCTAGTTAAAAAGACACAATTAACAAAAAGGATAATCTGGGTTTACATGAATCAAGTTTTATTCTGAAAGGAGGCACGTAATCGGAAGGTTGCAGGTTCGAGCTTCACTCAGTCTGTCACAGTTGTTGTGTCCTTGGGCAAGACACTTCACCCACGTTGCCTGCTGGTGGTGGTTGGAGGGACCGGTGGCGCCGGTGTTTGGCAGCCTCGCTTCTGTCAGTGCGCCCCAGAGCAGCTGTGGCTACATCGTAGCTCATCACCACCAGCGTGTGAATGTGCCTGAATGCTAGTCTGTCCCTTAAATAACAAAATAACAATGAATACATATTATTTGTATAACATTTGGTCCACTTTTGAACAAAATTGATAAACATCAGCATTTCCCGCTGTTAAATGAAGAAAATAGTTTCCTTTTCATCAAAACAGAGTGAGTTAAGGCAACGCTGCTTTTATTTTGATAGTGGGTTAGCTAACTAGTATTTTGAGGGATCGTGAAGTCTGGGAAAAAAAACAAATACAGCAAATTTTAAAGGTTACACAATTTTTTACAATAACAGACATCTTTATATTTCTTTGTGTTTCTGATATAAAACGCTACGACTATGAGCTTTCTCCTCTGACGTTTGGAGTATAACGGTTTGCGACGGAATGCATTATGAGACACTTTGCTGTTACAAGTCCGCAGAAGGATGCGTTGATGCATCCTAGATACAATGGGCGGAGCCAGAACACATCCAGAAATTTTGAGCAAATTTACGCACTTAGGATTGGAACGGTACTTGGGCTAGCGTTGATGACGTTTCACAAGGACATGAGCACACAAGTTCAGACGAGTACACATGTTGAGAAACGGCCCTTGTGTTGTAAAGCACCTTGGGGGGTCGTAGAACCCTAAAAGGCGCTACATCACATACATACAGGCCATTTACCATTTAAAATCAGTGTTTCTGGCTTTGGTTTTGGTCTGCCACTGGTTTCCTAAGTGTCACACCAAATTCAAAAGTTCTTTATCTCAGTTTCAGGAAAAACTTTTTTTAATTGTCAAAAGTAAAATTCTGGTAGTGATTAACAAACATGAACTGTTTACTTCAGTGAGTAAAACGGTGGTTTTGTTGACCAGACATAATAAAATCTATTGACTTTAAACAACTGCCATGTTTTTCCACGTTAACTTTTGTTTGTCACTTTTCTCTGTCCCTGTCTTACGGTTCGTCTCCAGCCTACCTCTAATATTGGACTAATGAATTTTTAATGGACTTGTGGGAAGAGCCCAGACTCTTTGGGATTTAGGTGTATGGGCTCCGATTACCCTCCTCCTGCAGGGCCTCCACCCTCCTATCACTCTTACTTTCTGTCTCAGCCTACGAGTCGTTTACGATCCTTCCATCCATCCCGTCTAGCTTCTGTCTGTCTGTGTGTGTCTTGTGTCTTCGCGGCGCTCAACCCTTCGGGCCGTTTGGCTCATCAAAGGCGGCGTGACAAAGACAAGGCTGTGTGTATACTTGTGTATGAATGTGCTTTAGGCAAACACTCACTCGCCTCTTAACTTTTAGTGCTTTTACAGTCTCTGAGAGCAGACGGTGACCTCACCTACCTCATCTATACACACTTACAGCGTTCATTTCCCACATCCACGTTAAAACTGAGTGGGGTTAAAGTAGTACAGTGCCAGCCAGCTGCCGCTAATGGCTGTTCAGAGACAGAAAAAAAAAAAAAAGGCCTGAGTCTGCAACTCTGCTGTTAGTTTGGCATGGCTCTGTCAGTTGATTTGCTGCTGAGTAGGCCTCACAGCTCTGGGAATCTCTTCTCCTCATCTCTTTTCTCACTCTGATACTTTGTCTGACTGCCCGTCTGTCTCTGCCTCCTTCCCATCAGCTCCTGCCCTACTTCACACAGCAGTGCTACATTCATATTTGGCTCTTTTTGTATTTAGATCCAACCAGCGGGGTTTTACGTTTCAGATCATTTGTATTTAACTGATTTGCATCCGTATGTAAAGACCAGATCTTGTTAGCAAAAAACAAAAACTCCAGATAATTATGTCATATGTGATCTGAAATTTTGCCGGTTCATTTCCACCTTTCGTCGTGCAGTTAAGCCTGATTTATACTTCTCCGTCTGCGTGGGTACGGAGACACGCAACACCATTATGCCTTGGCGCAAGGGTTCTCCCACCCAAAGTTCCAAATTGCCGATCCTTTTGCTCACTCCATTTTGAAATCAACGTGAGCTTCTGCACAGCGTGGGACTGTAGCGCATGACGTTGTCGTTCACAGCGCATAGAAATATACTGAATAGATCAATTCTTATGGATCGGGCCCATAGTCTCCGATACCCAATCTAGAATTTTCTTCTATATCTGTACCGATACCGATATTAAGATCGGATTGGTGCATCCCTACTCTGAACTCGGAATTTCCGACCGGGAAATGACGTAACAAGCTCGTTTTGCGTTCCAGATTCCAACTCAGAAAAACCACATAAAACCAGAAAAAAACATTTAAAAAATCAAACGTCAAAATGTAAACATCAGGAACGGTTAAAAAACCATGAACACCGGTCAATTTCGGCGGCAATGCTGACGTTTTCAGCAACGTTTCTATTTATAACAAGAATAAACAACAACTCTGTGCTGTTACATAGCTAAAAGAAAAACAGCAGAACATATAAAAGATGACAAAAATAAAGACGACAACAACTATGGTAGCACTGGGCGCGGCCATCTTTAAAATGGTGATTTCGGGGTCCTCTGAAACGTTCGAGCTCGCAGCTCGGAATTCCAAGTTCATTGCGTCATTTCCGGTTAACTTATCTCAGAAAAACGAGTTCCGAGGACAACTGGAATGCACCATTAATCACTGGCTCTACATCTACAACTCATCCAAGATGGCCGTCACAGCTGACTGACTGTTGTCGACACAGAAAATGGCTCAAAAATGGTTATTTTTGCATATATTGAGCTAAATTTTTACCTGTCATTCATTCACAACATTCAGATACTAACAGGTGGCGCCTAAGATGATGATGGTTAAGAATTCAGGAACGATGAGACTCAAATGAAGCCCTGGTAATTAGCCACCTGCACGTATATTAAACATCTGTCGTCTGCAGATGTTTGATCCCTCGTTGTAAAACTTTATTGAATACTTGTTTTATCATGAAGAGTGAAAAAATGGCAGCCTTTGACTCCTTTCTGTTATTTTTTAGCATATTTGTACAAAGTAGTGTGCTACATAAAACAAATGGAACCCAACAGTTTCTTCTTTCACAACTTGGCACCACGTCTCTTCTGTTATCCAAACTTTCTGTCGCTCTTTTCTTTTCGCCCCGTTTGCTTTCATCTCCTCTCGTGTTGCTGCCGATCCGCTCACATAGTTGGAATAGCAGCGGCGTTGGAAGTCTGCTCGAGGCCTGCTACCAGGATCACAGAGAGGAAAAGAGTCATCTGAACTCTCAGTGAGGAGGAGAAGAAGAGGAGTGGGAATGGGGGGGTGCTAAGCAATCTGACCTGGAATGACAACAGACTACCAGATGAGCTATGATCTCATCGCTCCCTTAATCCCCCTCCTTTCCTCCTCCCTCTTCCTTCCTTCCCTCCATCCTCCCCCTCTCTCTCTCTCTTCTCCCACACCAACTATTGTCTCTCGTTCTTTCTCTTCCCACTCCTGTTTCCCAGATCTCCCTCCCCCATCTCTTCTTCTCCCACTTTCTTTTCTCTGTTCTTTACTTGTCCTAGAGCTCACCCCATCTCGTCTTGCCTTCTTCCCTTTCACTCCAACCCCTCCTTCCCTCCGTCCTCCCCCTCTCTGCTCTCTTTGCATTACTTTCTGCCACCTGCCCCTCACTTGTCCCAGTTCACAATACACACACTCACACACACTTTTTGATGCACTTGTGCTCTCTCTCTCTCGCTCTCTCACTCTTTCTCTCTCGTGTCCCAGGGCAGAGATTAGGCGCACCCCTATCGTCAACGCTCCACGCCAGTTTCTACATTATTGATGCAGTGTGTGTGTGTGTGTGTGTGAGAGAGAGAGAGAGACTCGTGCATAGGCTGTAATGGCTATCTGGTGTCTCCCCCAGGAGGGAGACGGGTGAGGGAGGAAAGGAGCCAAACAGAGGGAGAGTGGAGGTCAGAGAGGTTAAGTGTGGTGGTGGGGGTTATGTCATGCTCTGCAGGCTCTGCTCTCCTTCTCTTCATCCTGCTGCTCAGCATCACACACATTGACTGCTAAACACACACACACGCAGACACACACACACACACACACACAGATTCCAAAAATTCCCCACTGAAAGTCTCCTATCGGGTGTACCATGCTGATGAAATGGATCTGTGTGGGTGCGCGTGTGTGTGTGTGTGTGTGTGTGTGTGTGTGTGTGTGTGTGTGTGTGTGTGAGATAGTTGATCCAGTGTGAGTCAGGACAGCTCAGCCTGGGTTGGACTTTGGGTGGATAGAAGGACAAAGACACCTGTTCTTTCTCTCAACATTCCTCTAAACGTAATCCTCACCATCTCTTTCTCTCTCTCTCTCTCTCTCTCTCTCTCTCTCTCTCACACACACACACACACACACACGTCAAGGGTGAAACAGCACTCATTGTTCACTTTACACCCTGGTTCAAGGAGAATTCCCCAAAGTTTGTCTTGAAATGAATTAATTTTGAAATAATGTAAAATTCACTTTCAAATATTTACATAATTAGGGGGAAATTGATAAACGAGTCACCTTTATTATTATTCTCCCATTAATCATCTATTTTCTTCATAATTATTTCTTTTCTTTTCACCCCAAAGCTTCTGAAAACTCAAAACTATGTGAAAACTTGCGTCTCAAACAGGAAATGGTTATGATTGCTTTCTATTCGGCATGTCTCATAAAGAGTCCTGTTAGAGAGCAAGAGACACCGATGTGAGGTTGCCATGGTGACCCTGATGAGCCACTGGCAGAAGTTTTAACATTTCCATTTATCTTTGTTATTTTACACTTTTTCTACATCAAAATGTTTCTAACAGCTGAGGTTGTTGCAGAAGTGAACGTCCCAAACTCCTGTAGGAATTCGTAGAAGAAATGTGATGAAAAAGGATTTATCTTTAAAATATAAGATAAAGTTAATTATTTATTATTTTGCACGTAAAAGCAACTTTATGAGTGTTTCTTTTTAACTTTAGGATCTAAAATACTCGTATTCACTGTTTTTTAACCCTTACAGATGGATCTAGCAGACGTAAACATGCAGAAAAGGCCAGCACGGTGTCTGGTACAACAAAAGCTGCGAGGCTGTTGTCTTTGTTTTTCTTTTTGTATTCATCTGGTGTTTGTTTGAGGAGCTTCGCCTGCTTATTTTTAACAGCTCCCTGTTTTACATGCAGACAGCTACGCAGCCAGTACAGTCATCTAACGCCGGTCGCCGCTGAGTAGTTTTAGCAGAGCAGCTGTCTGCTTTAACAGCTACACACGTCAGGGTTAGCGGTTAAGATGTGGTCAGCACGCCGCGCTTCAGCCAAATCAGCCAGGTCTGGTTAAGTTGTGACTTTCTAATCGTCTGGAGTCTGTCGAGCTCTGGCTGCATGTTTACAGCGGTAAAGAGAGGAGGAGGAAAGTGAAAGAGATAAAGGAAACAAGATGACATTGTCATTTGCATGTTAACTACCACCTACATATGCAGCCCTGGAAAGGTCTTAGAAACTCCTGGTGCAGTCGTCTGATGACCCATCAGAGCAAACACTCCGTCCTTAAAGCGGCTTCTTGCTGTTTGCGTGTTACCTCACAGAGATCAGCTTCTCTCCAGACTTTTGAGAAGGAAAAATGTGTAGGCATCTCATACATATTTTAAGTGATGTTCAGAAATCAGTATTTTCTATCGCAGAATGACTACTGAGTAGGTGTAAGTGATTCATTGACCGAATGCATCAGTGTGGAGGAAAAAAACCCACCAACGGGATGAGAAATAGCTTTTCAGCTCATTTTAACCAAAACCTGGAAATGAACTTCTGCGCTCAACGTGATGAAATGTTCCAGCAGCGAGGATCGCGTACAGCTTTACAGACGTCTGGTCAGTGTGCTGTCAACCTTATTTGGTGTTACGCAACAGCGCCTGAATGGTGAGGGCAGGCGAGCGCGGAGGAGATTATCGGGGCGATCCGTCATCCAGAGCGTCCACACACACGCCTGAACACCCATAATCTGATGATTTAGTCCTGTTCGTCTCTCAATCCCAGCCCGTCTCGTTGTTTTTTTATTTCTGCCGACATTTGCACGCCATGTCGTCACACCGAACAAACAACGGTTTCATATAAATTTGAATCTCCCTTCTTTACTTGGCAGAATAAAAAAAAAGAGCCAAGAGAGGACAAAAATAGACCTTGTGAGATAAACATCACTGAGACTCATTAGCGTAAGGTGTCTGTTGGTTTACTCTGAGGTAATATTTAAGGTTCCATTAAAGTATCTTTAGTTTGTAAAAGCGGCGAAAGGAATCCCACAATGGCACCAAAACTGGGCCAACCGTCTCGTTTGAGCCGTCAAGATAACTGTTGCTAAAATCAAACCCAGTTCAGGCAAAACTTGGCTAAAAAAACCAAAATACTACACTCCAATGGTCTGTTTTACTCAGTCGTGTCAGATTTTATTGACCACCCAGGCAACAGAATGCTAGTGGGAGAATTACACAAACATTTTCAAACACGCAATGGCACATAAACTGTTTCAGACTCGTATATTTGGGCGCACACGCTCATGAAAACAGTCATATGCCCACGCCCACAGTCTCTTTCTGCTTTAACTCTGCATTTCCTTTGAGCAGAGGGTGGAGAGAGAGAGAGAGAGAGAGATGGAGGGGTAGACAAGAGAGATGACTGGCCGTGTTGTTTCCCTCTGGTCAGAGGAAAGAGTGACAGCATGAGAGGAAAGAGGTGGAGGAGAGGTGGAAAGGTTTCTCGTGTACCTAACTCTTCCATGAAGCCCACTTACACAACCTCTTTCTGGTGTAGTTTCAGTGTGAGCCGGTGTTTCCTGCAGAGAGTTGCTGTGGTGAGGAGGTGACCTGGTGTCGGCGGAGGAAACTGGTTTCAACGAAAACCAGCATGAATAAAACAGACACGACAGCATCCTTCTACCGTTAATGGTGCAGTTTGATCAACTGCTTCCTTTAGTAAATATTTACTTTTAATTTTTGGCTGAAACTGTAGTTTTGTGTTTTTCGATTTAAAAAAACTCAAGAAGTTAAATCAATTCTGCAATAAAAGCCACGTTTCTACTTTAGGAGTTCTGGGAAATTTCTGGGAGGGAGGGAAGGTGACAGGGACAAAGTGAGTGGAAGGAGGTTAAGTTCGGTTCGGAGCAGAGCTGCATGTATGCTTGTGTGTGTGTGTTGCAAGCCGGTGTTGTACCATATTCTGCAGCCGTGAGGTTCTGTGACTCTAGAGGGGAACCTGAAGAAAAGGGTTTTTCAAAATGTAGCTTGCTTGAACGGCTGTGTCCTAGAATGAAGATGCAGCCTTTTAATAGCATTAAAGTTTTATTCTGTCAAAGTACGCCGTAATGTAGTCCATTCAGAGGACCGGGAAGCAGCTGTGTGGCATAATATGCAGCATTCAATCACCAGAAGAAATGCTGTTTCATGGTGTTCTGTAGTAGACCACAAAGTGGCGTGAATTACGGCGTTGAGGGGGATTTGCGCCACTTTTTGGCGTTGGGAGTTTAGAAATGGTGATTTTTTTTTTTTTCAAAACTGCGTCAATGTGTTTTATTTTCTTTCCATTCCACCAGCAACTCTTCCAGTTTTACAAACGTTGGTTGTTTGGTGACGTCTGCTGATGTCATTTCCTACTGAATTTCAACCAATTAGCATAAGTTAACCACAAGTCCCATCCAGGGACACTACCGGGCCATTCCGAGTACCTACCCCAGTTCAGGTACTCTGTTGGTTCCTAAAATGGCCCGGGAAGTGGTCTTTTTGGGCCAGCCCGGTGAAATGGAGACACGCACGTACCGTGAAAGTCCAGTAAAATTACCCTGAAGTCCCGATTATGGAAACAGGCCTAATGAGTGTAATGTTCTGTATGAAAGAGAGTACTCAGTATTGTTTGTAATCTATAGCTTATCAGACTCTTACAATCACCTACTAGCCACTCGTCATCATCATATATTCATTTACCTTTCTTATAACAAGTTTTATCTAGTTGTAATTTCTTTAGGACCACCAAAGCGTACACTTGAGACCCTCAATAAGATGCATCAACACCCTAGTTTATGAAGACAACATTCTCGTTGCAGCATTAACCCTGGGCTCTCTTCATCCATTAATTGCAGGGTTTGCCTTTCCAGAATGGGCCTACAAGCCCGAATCCAGCCCCGGGTCCAGGCAGATCCAGCTGTGGCACTTCATCCTGGAGCTGCTCAGGAAGGAGGAGTACCACGACGTCATCGCGTGGCAAGGGGACTACGGCGAGTTCGTCATCAAGGATCCAGACGAGGTGGCCCGTCTGTGGGGTGCAAGGAAGTGCAAACCGCAGATGAACTATGATAAACTCAGCAGGGCCCTGAGGTACGTCTGCTCGCTCTTGTTTATGTCATTCATACCTGCTCTCGTCTGATTTTCACATTTAGACTTTCTTCTGTAGAAAATAGTAGAAAAATAAGGAAAAACGTTCTGGAAAACCGTCCAAGGACGACAGGAGCTCAGCCAGCATGTTCTCGTGGACATAATGGTCTTTAAAAGTTGCAGAAGTGATTTGTGCAGAGGCTTCTAGACAAGCATCTCACTGATGATAAATATTATCTACATTTACTAGCTACAGTGCAATAACCACCTAATTTCTTACTGTTTTCTCTCTATGTATAATACCCAACACCACATACGGTGAAAAAGGAGTGCTAACGCTAGTGAGCTCAGGCTGGTTCACTTGCTGTTACGAGCCGAGCAGAGTTACGACACTAACCCAGTTAACCAATTACACCTTTTGGTTCAGGGTTTATCCCCGAACACCTTCTCTGCCAAGTCCATTAGTGAATTAGTGACATGGTTTGGTCACGGCCTCAGTTTCAGGTTCACATAAATGTTACTTATGTAATGTCATGATGATTCAGCTTGACTCTGTAAATTCAGTTCTTGCCTTTCTGTCTCATTTAAATCAAACCAGGCAACAGAAATCGTCCATGCCGGACGTTAACTCAAAGATCCACGCTTGTAACACGTTTAGAAGTGAATTCTAAGATCAGGAATCCCCCAGGAGTTCTTCCCACTGACCTCAGTTGCAAGGACTGCATCTCATTCACCATGTTTTGAGTTTCCAGCTCGTTGTGTGTTTATAACGAGAGCTCAGATTAGGTTAAGCACTTTAAAGAAAGCCACGTTAAGGAGGGGAACGCTTCGGATTGCTTCATTTAGGGCTGGCATGGCTCATGTAGGCTCATTTGTTGGTGAGATTAAGTTAATGTCTGATCCAGAAGGGATCCCATGAGGACAGCGAGCTTCAGCAGGGACTATTTATGTCCGTACACATGTAACGGTACGATCACTCAGACATGCAACCTGGACTAAGAATTCCTGATTTAGATGGAAAAGGAACATGGATGGGACACTTGTGCTCTGAGTTCGTATTTATAGCGCGTCCATCCTCTGGAGCTGCTGCAGATTTGGGGCTTAGGCATCAGTGAGTGTTTATATTTAGTGGGTCTTAGTGCACTTTGATGGGGCCGTCCTCAGAGACGGATCACCAGGAGGGTTTTTTTTGCACAGAACTTTCACCTTTTGCACACTTGCATCCTCAGCCGCCCACAGGTCGTCTCCGTCCGTATCTGTAAACGTATGAAAGTCGCCGTCATGCATGATGGTTCCTGATTTGACACCAGAGACGCCTTCAAAAGAAAAACACACATCAGTGGTAAAGTAGAAAGATTGATGAAGCCATTACACGTGCACGCTAACGGTCCCCACATGTAGCACAGTGCTGGAGAACAGGCCTCCTTGTGCCTCTCATATGGAGAAAACCTGCAGCCTGCTAATAATGGAGACCACAGCAGCATGCAGCGGGTAGCCTGCACACATGCACTTGAAAAGGCGCGCTTGTTTTGAAGTGCGCTTTTTATCACTTTGCCTTTGTAATTGTTATTTTTTACCCCTGTGTTCTTATTCTTTCCTGTCTGCTGCGCACGTGGTGGAAATTCCCTTAATCAGGACTGCTTTGTTGTGTGTGTGTGCATGTGTGTGTGTGTGTGTGTGTGTGTGTGTGTGTGTGTGTGTGTGTGTGTGTGTGTGTGTGTGTGTGTGTGTGTGTGTGTGTGTGCAGAAATGTGGAACTGGTTGGAAATTGAAAGATTTCTGTTGATTAATTGCATATTGCGTGAATTACAGTCATTTCGTGCTCTGCAGCAGACTCGGTAGCCGTCGTCAGCGAGTGAGACGTTTCTAGTCGCCCTCTGTGTCCACTCGGGTGTTTTTCATCGTTCAGGTAATGAATAAAGAGGCAGACAAGATCTTTAACCCTCCGCTGTAACTTTATTAGGAGGTAATTGAGAGAAGTGGCAAATAAAGCTGATTTCTTTCACTGCTTTGTTCTCATGAACCAGAGCAGCGCTGATGAGCAAGAAGGGCAGGATGGTGGGGCCCGACGAAGCCTGTTACCAATCATGCGTTGCACGGTGTCGGCCCTAATGAGTGTAATCATGCTAAGAGGTCCCAGCTCCGTCGGACCTCCAGACCTCCGTGTGGGCCCGCCGTCAGCCAGCGCCGGCTCTGACTCGGTAGCAGAGGTCAGGGCGGCTGCCACGCACAGCTGGCAAAGATTAACAACACGGCAAATACCCTCGTACACAAACGCACCATTGTGCAGACGGTTGTCCGGGCAGGCTTACTTACACATGTTTGTTTCTGCCAGCTTCTGTTTTATTATGGCGATATTAGATACAGAGAAATGCAGTTTTTTTTCTCCTTTTATGAATGATCTGTATAGAGAGCATGATGTGCTCCTGATCCGAGTCCTGCTGCGTGTGCACTCTACGCTTTACGAGTTGGACCCATCCGGAGGTCAGAGGTTTTCTGTTGTGGTGCGTTTTGTGGAAACATCTAGAGGCCAGAAAGAAAGTGCAGAGGGCGGAGACCGCCTCGCTGTTGGTGTTTACCGTTTCAGCATCAGCATCGTCTCCCCATTGTCTTTATCTGCAGCGTGTGTGTGTTCAGCTTACACGAGAGCTGTGTGTGTTGCTTTGTTCATGAGTGAATGACGCCTCTGTTTCCTATGACACTAGAAAGTGTACAAGTCTCACACACACACACACGGAACATGCAACATCTTCACAAATCACACCTCGAAGCCAGCTCACACACTTCATTTCCTTTTCCAATCAGTAAACACTTAACCAATGTGGCTTTTTTCTAACACAAATGTCTTTGACGTGTGCAGCATGCACTCACACACACACACACCTGAGTGTAAAGCAGCTGGTGTGTGTGTGTGTGTGTGTGTGTGTGTGCGTGTGTGTGTAACAGCCGATGCTGACGAAAGAGGCAGAAAATAAACACGGGACGCATGGGGAGTATTGTAATCCCGACTTCCTGTCACAGTCAGCCCCTATTTACAGCTCAACAATGGGCAAGGCACAGTTTGTCCACGCACACGCTAGCAGGCTGGCACAATTCATTTTTAGTTCTGACATTTGTGTGTGTGTGTGTGTGTGTGTGTGTGTGTGTGTGTGTGTGTGTGTGTGTGTGTGTGTGTGTGTGTGTGTGTGTGTGTGTGTGTGTGTGTGTGTGTGTGTGTGTGTGTGTGTGTGTGTGTGTGTGTGTGTGGCGGTACGGGAATAGATCGTGAGCCTAAGCAGAAAACACGGCTCTAAAGGTGGTCGAGGGAAAAGTTGATCTGACTGATAAAATCCTTTCTCCTGATGCTTCCTGTTTTATTCTGAAGCATCATTTAGTCAGGACAATTATTTGGTTTTACAGTTTTTGGTTTAGAGATGTAAGAATTTCTCAGGACAGAAGTTGCACATGTTGCAAACCACAGCGGCGATGAAGCTAACCTCATAACTGTATTTGTATAGCGCCTTCTTAGGGTTCTACAACCCCCCAAGGCGCTTCACAACACAATCAGTCATTCACCCATTCACACACACATTCACACGCTGGTGGGGATGAGCTACAATGTAGCCGCAGCTGCCCTGGGGCGCACTGACAGAGGCGAGGCTGCCGAGCACTGGCGCCACCAGTCCCTCTGACCACCACCAGCAGGCAAGGCGGGTTAAGTGTCTTGCCCAAGGACACACAGCAGCATTCTCTGGCCGGAGCCGGGATCGAACCTGCAACCTTCCGATTACTGGACAACCCGCTCTACCTCCTGAGCTACTGCTGCCCAAAAAAGGCCTTCCATGTCTCTATACCTGCTCTGATTGTCTGCTCTGTAGTCGAGCAGGAGTTGGAAATAGCTGCCGAGGACAAGTGTGTGTGGGGCGGCGCGTTAATATATCTAAGGAGGTGGTACAGGATATGGTAGAGGGGTGTGTGTGTGTGTGTGGTGGGCAGCTAAAGACAGGCACTCAAAGAATCTCTTTCTTCTCTTTTGAAGTGAGTTCAAATGCTCTTCAAAGACTGTCTGCCTGTGTGACGGTGCAAGAAGGGGGGTGGTGGTGGAGGGTGGAGAAAGAGTGGGTCGCCATGTGCTCAGATTGTTTTCTGCTAAACGTCATCTGACAGCAGCAAAGTCATGTGACTAAAACTCTTAATCAATACGTTAGCAGTGATCTTTATAGTAGGAATGAATGCCTTGTAAGTCGTATTCAGGGGCGGTTACAGGTCAGCCTGAGAAGAAAGTAGAGTGACAGGATTTGGATTCTTATTTCCTGATATTCGGACATCTCTCCTCTGATTGGCTAACAGCAACACGACTCTACCACTGACTCTGTTTGCTCTGCAACGTTGATGTTTTACCTCCACAAATAACACAAGCCTGGAGGAGTTCTGCTGTGTGGTGGAGTTGCTAATGCTAACGGTTAGCTTCTACCAGCCGAGACATAGGCCGTTTCTCAATACTCGAGGACGCTAGTACGTTCTTGTGTACTTGACAAGTGCGTTCTTGGCTAGTACACCAGAAAGTCCGATCTACTGAGTACGGGAGGACGGCATTTGGAACAAGCGTACTCCTTTGCGTCACAGCAACAAGCGCTGCTTGTTAAAAAAACGACCTGACATAAAAATAAAAGTCTATTTTGTTCCTTAAATAACAAAATAACAACGAAAATGTAATATTTGTATTATATTTGTTCCATTTTGATCGAAACTGATAAACTACCAGCATTTCCTGCTGTTAAATGAAGAAAAAAAGTTTCTTTTTCATCAAAACAAAGCAACAATGCTTTTATTTTGATAGTGGGTTAGCTCATTAGCATTTAGGGATCGTGATGTCTGAAAGAAAAAAAAACAAATACACAGCAAATTTTACAGCTTATACACAATTATTTACAATAACAGACAACTTTATATTTATTTATTTCTGATATAAAACACAACAGTTATGAGCTTTCTCCTCTGACGTTCTGAGTATAACGGTTAGCACCGCAATGCATTATGGGAAATTTTGCTGTCCCAAGTCCGCAAAAGGACGCATCAGTGCATCCTCGATACAATGGGCGGAGCAAGAACATATCCGGGAACTTTGAGCGAACTTGTCATTATATGTACTTGGGATTGGAACAGTACTTGGACCATCGTTGATGACGTTTCACAAGGACGGGAGTACACAAGTACAGACAAGTACGCATATTGAGAAACGGACACACTCTGCTCTCTCATTCTGTGGTTTGAAAGCCAAGGTGGGCGGGGCCATTAATGCTAATTCCCCGTTACGTAGAAGCGACTGAGTTTTTCTGCCCTGACCTTTTTCCCGTCTGTGTGGTTTATGCAGGCGACGGTTGACGAACTTTTTCACGTTCAGCATAAACTCAGAGTGACCGATCGTATTTCTGAAGAAGCAAGCATCACATGTTTCTTCAGTGGACGAGACCTTTAATAAACCTTTAGAATGCCCATAAGACTGCAGATGTTTTATAAGTTTTTCACAGAAACACATTTCAAAATGTCCCTTAGCTGTTCTAATCGGTGTCGATACTGGACCGTCACGCATACCGAGGCGCAGCTTGTTAACGTCATCAGCATCTGACGAGATCACACTCCTGTTGTGGGTTTAGCTCTGTATTACTTCCTGACCCCACCCCCCCACACGACCCTTGTGAGTGTCCTGCCCCCCCAACCCCCCCCCCGCCCCCCCGGCAGAAATTACATGCTGCTTTGTGCCTGGCATAAACAATGTTTTCAACAGTGCAGGCCTGTCCCGTCTCTCCCTCACTCCCCCGTCGCCTCGGGGGATCAGTGGAGAGAGTCGGGACGAAGAAGGGGGGAGGACGGTTGATGGGAGAAAGTGGGAGAGCAGTGATGGCGGGGGGGTATCAGTATGGGTTCAATGTGTGTGTGTGTGAGGGGGGGGGTGAATGAGTGAAAAAGAGCAACAGTCTGTTCCCAGACTAAAAACGGTCTGTAATAAGCATAATGGGAGGGGTGAAGGGCGACACCTCCCCACACACACACACAGAGATTACTACCATTGAGCGTAATGATAGTCAATGGGCTCTGATTAACTCAACAATACCTGCATACCTTGAAGAAGCTCTTATCTCTGCCAGCAAACATGCCGGAGGACGGAAAATCAAAGAGTGTTTCTGTAAAAGCACAGAGGCATGATGGGAAAAGTGCCGTCTGGTTGAATCTCGTGTCTTTAGACCCAGAGGCTGCTGGAAGCAAAGCGGTGGTCGTTTGGCAAACGTAGCGGCGCACAAGCTTGTTTCTTTCAAACACGTTTTTTTTTCATCTCCTCCTCTCTCGGCGCTCGGCGGCCGCGGACCTGGAGCTTACATAAAGTGGATGTGGATAAGAAAGGAGAAAGATGTTACATAAAAACGGACAAAGGTTAATAAAAATGGAGCCTTGTGGTGTGGGGGGGGATGGGGGGGGGGGGTCATTACATAAACAGATAAAGATGGCAGAATTATTAGTGGCTTTGCTTTGCTGTTACATAAAACCATGTCTCTGGGTCGTTAAATGAAAAGGCGCTTCTGACACACATCCACACACCTGTTGAGCCTCCGCCCGGCCGCTCGCGCCCCCCCCAGCCCAACCTTTCCCCGCAGTGGTCGCACCGCTCACGCCGGCCTCTGATCTCTCTAATTATTTGCTTAGCCTGACACGCAGCATCCCCGTCCATCCTCCGTTTCTCATCTGCCTGTTTTCTCTCATCTTCTCCTCCCCCCCTCCCCCTCTTTTCTTCTTTCTGGGTCTGCTTTGTGCAAATGTCACACAACACTCGGTAATATCCAGCAGGTCGGCGGTGAGGGGCGCATGAAAGACTTGTGCTTATTAAAGTGTGTCCGAGCACATCTGTCACAGTCTCTGTGATGCAGATGGAATGATGCGTTAGCGTGAGGCCCGTGGTTTGAGTTGGACGCCACGCGTCTCAGGAAGGTTTCACCATTAAATTGATTGTTTTGGTATTTTTCAGATATTATTACAACAAGAGGATCCTCCACAAGACCAAAGGGAAGAGGTTTACTTACAAGTTCAACTTCAACAAGCTGGTTTTGGTGAACTACCCCTTCATCGACATGGGCTCCACTGGTAAGCGTCCATATCCCGTAATCCCTCGTGATTATGCTGGATTAAACTACAGCGTGTTGAATATTAATTCTTCTCCTGTTTCTCTGACGTTTTTCCAGGAAGCAGCGTTCCTCAGAGTGCCCCTCCCGTCCCGACCGGAGCGGGGACCCATTTCCGCTTCCCCCCCTCCACGCCTTCGGAGGTCCTCTCCCCCAACGAGGATCTGCGCAGCCCCGGGGGCATGTTCAGCTCGGTGGCCCGGCGGATGGCCCGCGGCTCGGTCAGCGACTGCAGTGACGGCACCTCCGTCAACTCAGAGATCGAGGAGGGCAACGTGGGAGCGGGTGAGGAGAGGGGAGAGAGAGGGGGAGGCCCCGGTGGCGGAGGAGGCTACCGGAGCATCATCCATCCACGGCTGTCTCATGAGGCCCTGTTTCGGATGTATGGAGCACCAGGTAACCCCGCCGGACACCCGGGCTCCCGTGGCCCCACAGGACATCGTCTCCCCCAGGAGCCCCTGTCTCCCTTCCCTGTGTCCCCTCTGCCAGGAGCCAACCTCTTAGCCCCTCCTCTGTCTCCAGCACTCTCCATGACCCCTACATCCCACCTCGCCTACACTCCTTCACCCACGCTTTCACCCATGTTGGGCTCACACTTCTCTTTCAACCCAGAGGACATGAAGCGCTACCTGCAGGCCCACACCCAGTCGGTGTACAACTACGGCCTCAGCCCCAGAGCGTTCCTCCAGTACCCCAACATCGTCATCCCTCAGCCCCACCGGCTCGCCGCCGACAAGTCGGGCCTGGCCGCAGACAGAGGAGCTGCCGAGAGAGCCGCCACGGCTGGGGCGGGGGACAGGGGAGGAGAACGACACCACCATCCGCCTCTGGCTCACTCCGCCCACCACCACCCGCAGCCTCCCCACTCGGCTCACCCTCACTCCCATTCCATGCACCACGCACTCCACCTGGGGGAGGAGCCCCCACACATGTCCCCGTTCAAGTTCAAGCTGCAGCCGCCTCCGCTGGGGCGGAAGCAGAGGGATGGACAGAGCCAGAGTAAACCCCGTCAGAGCTCCCTGTCCTCAGGATCCGGGTCCATGTCCTCTACTTCTGGTCTGGGGTCGTCGCTGTCGTTCGGCAGCGACCTGAGCTCCGCCAGCGGCTCGGGGGTCATCTCTGCTTCATCCTCAACACAGTCACTAAACAGTGCAGGACTCCCTAAGATAAAGGTAAGAAAAGTTCCTCTCCACTCCGTCTCCATGGTGCTTTTTTGTTTTATTTCATTCTTCAATGAGACAAATGTGAGATTTAAACAAATGAGCTGTGGTTAAATCTTTTTACTCGACTCCTCAGGTGGAGCCCATCTCTGATATCGAGTCGGAGGAAGAGGTGGAGGTGACGGACATCAGCGATGAAGACCCAGATGAGAGAGAAAATGAGTTTGAGCTCTTTGCTCGCCGCTCCAGAGTTTCTAACCATCACCACATTTCCAACGGCACCGGCGCCTCCCAGCACCACGACGAGGATCTGGACGAGGACGTCTTCAAAGCCCCGGCTCCTCCTCCTCCTGGCCTGCTACCGTTCTTCACCTCGCACCACATTCACTACTCTGGCTCACATCGCGGGCTGACCACCTTCAAGACCGAACCGGTAGAGCCGGGGGAGCGAGACGCTCCCCCTTCTCTCATGCCATCGGCAGAGTCCACTCAGACCAAGTGCATCCCGCTCAAGCTGCGCTTCAAGAGGCGCTGGAGCGAAGACCAGCGCATGGAGGCCTCTCAGGAAGAGTCCGATGATAAAAAGGTTCGACCAGAGGCGGAGAGGCAAACCAACGGGTGTGTGGACATGGAGGAGGACGGGACAGGCAGCGGAGAGGGGGACAGTCCTCCCCTGTTAGCCTATGAAGGCTCGTTAGCGACGCCGCAGGCTTCTCACCGGAGGGCGAGCGCTGAGCTGCACCGCGCTGCGGCCCAGCTCTCTCTAGAGAATAAAGACTGCTGATGGGGACCTCGGCCCAAACACTAGAGCTCCAGCAGTCCGAGGGGTGGGACGGGAGCATGTAAACGATTCCTCTCAAATCCCACTCCGACAAACCAGACTCCTGAAACCTCCAGTGACCCGAGAGCGGAGTCCAACGTACACACTCGTAAAACTGACAGAAGACAGCCCAGATTCTCGTTGTCAGACCCACCATCTTCCCTGGATGGGGGCTCCTCCGGGATGTATCCTTACTCTGACTCAGCCACACCGGCTCTATAATCAGCCCCCACCTGCTCCAGAGTCCCTGCTCCAGTAGCACATCTCCCACGGGATCAGCAGCTCTTTCCTCAGGAGACACACTCCCTCTCACACACACACACGCAACTTTCCCTACAGGACGACGGGACTTTTAAGTGCCTGCATCTACTCCCCCGAGAGCCCCGCAGCAACGTGAAGGAGTGCAAAGGACAGGCAGGGACAGAGATGGGCTTGTAAACGATTAGTGGAACTAAAAGGAAAGCGTCTCTAGGACTGATGAGTGGGACAGGACTGACTCTTAAACCTGGCCCACTCCACTCAGGGAAGCCTATCGCTCTACGTTCATCAGATCCACAAACGACACAAGCTTGGAGGGCTGAACTTTTCACGGCCACACAAGCCTGTAAAAACTCAGAGACGTGCACACGGATGGAGTCTGACTCTCTGGTTTACTGTCCTTTATCTTTCTGTCTCTCTCCTGTCCTACCTCTCTCTCGCGCCAGCGCGGACCGCCTGTGGAATCATCATGACTCTTCTCACAGAAATCACATGAGCCCTAGGGAGATGTGAGGAGGTGACAGAGGAGGACGAAGAAGAGGTACCAGGAGAAACCTGCAGGGCGACGAGGAGGAGGGGATTCACCTTCTTACCTCAAACGGCTCGTAAACTTCAAAAAAGTCTCAGAATCCAGGTTCACCAGCGAGAGCTCGTCTAACAATCATAGATGGTGTTTAAGTAAACCAGCAAACACACACGTGCACAGCACTGCCATCATCCTAAACCTCTAACACACACACACACACACACACACACACACTGCCGATGCACGGCTTGTTTTTAAAGCATGTACAATAATGCAACCTGAGCTCTAATAACACATAAAGAATATATCTTTATAGGTTCTAAATGAAAGAATTTAAGAGATTTTACATAAAACATTTTAATGATCGATTCAGGGTTTTTATTTTAGTAAGTGGATTATGTTTAGTGGACGGACGGACGGACGGAGACGTTTACAGTTTACAGTCCAGGAGGACAGAAACAAGGGTGAGAGTGTTGTTGTGTACATTTGTTTCATAGATAAACAGCTCAGGCCAGTCCACCAGAACCAGACCAGCTCCCGACTCAGACGGCGTGGCGCGGCCAGGCGTGGCGCGGCCAGGCGTGGCGCGGCCAGGCGTGGCGCGGCCAGGCGTGGCTCACCCTGCTGTTCACTCTTCACTTGCTCTGCCGTAGCTTTGGCCTTTCAGCGCTCCGTTTCTCTCCTGTCTGCAGTCTCGCTCTGCTCAGCGGGGTTCTCTACAGGCTGTGTGTGGAGTGTGTGTGTGTGTGTGCGTGTGTGTGTGTGTGCGCGTGCTCAGTGTCAGCTCAGGGGTTATCAGTCAAGTAATCCCATTTTTTCTCAAGGGCCTGTTAGTAGAAAGCTTCATCTGAGTAGAAAAAGGGGTTAATCATTACTGTACGATAGGACCCCCCCCCCCCCCCCCCCCCAATCTATGCACACACACCAACAAACCACCAGGGTGATGTTTTCAGCTGAGCCGTGTGGACGGGCATCTTGTCCCCGCCTGGCAGAGAAACAAAACAGATCTATAGATGCATCAAAGCCTCATCAGCCCCCCCACCACCAGGTCCATGCTGCAGCTCGTCTCACACACACACACACACACAGACACACACTCACGCCCACCAGTTCCTACGTCTGTATTTGAACTGACAGCTGCCTTATACTCTGAATCTCAGCGACAGATACGACCGATCTCAGCTGAACTTTTTACTCGCTCCGTCTCCCGCTCGCTCGCCCGCTCTGATTCAGACTCTCTCTCTCTCTCATCCTGTCAAACGGCACAAAGATGACATTTCTCTCTCAGAAGAATAAAGTTTCACTGGTATATTTTTTATGATTTTATTTTTATGGTTCTCCCTGATCAGGCATTATTTTTATTCCAGCTTAGCTGACGCTTTTCGTGTCGTGTTCGTCCCCTCGGATGCTCGTTCCCCGTACCGAACCCTTCTTCCCCGAGAAGCGGACTTTTACGTTTCTACAGATGTAATATAAGTGAGATGTGTAACATTGCTTTTGTCGCTGACGGCGACGTAACATCTGGGACTGAGCGGGAAGGGCAGCGGTGAGGAGTTTTTATCTTTCTTTTGTCTCGTCATTTTAATTTTATATTGTTTTATTTCTCTCTCTTGTATATTTTTCTGTGTTCTTTGGAAGAGGGTGTATCATTTTAAAAGTAAACAGACGTGTTGTTTTACCGTGTAAAGACCTATCTTCTCCCTCTTTCGCTCTGTTCTCTCACCTCTTCTCCCCCAGAGCAGTTACGTAACACTCAGACGGAGACGAGCGTTAATACTCTGATGTAACATTGAATTTCTCTGCTTCTTTCATGTTTTGTTTTTTTTTTCAAAACTTGTAATTAAGATGTAATCAGGGTTAATTAAAACCAGTTAAAACCCAATATGATTACGGCTGTTTGTTTATGCCTGGTCTTCTTTCATGCATCCATATTCATTGGAGACGCATCAGAGTTTTATTATCTGTAAACAAAGTGATTAACCTCTGGCCTTTTGTCTCATCAGGACCACGCTGGCAAGGATGCAGGAAGCATCGAGGTGTTTTAGGATTATAATAGTAAAAGTCGTCCTGTAAGAGGAGACGGGGAAGAATGTGAATAAAATTTAAGGTTTCTGATTATTTTTACTAATGTTTTGAGTTTTATCATTTAAATAATCACCAGTTTTCTTAATTACCCGGTTTAAAAACACCTTTCATGTTTGTTGTTGGAGTCGAGCGTGGGTTCTTCTGTGGATTTACTTTATGTAACCGCAGTTCGGCTTTATGATGTTCAGATCAGGGCTGTTTGGGACACGCCATCTGTTGCAGCCTGAGGATGGTCCTTTATGGCTGCGACCGTTCGTTTGTCCTAATGCAGCCGAGTGTCTTCACAAGCACTTTTCTCCTTTTGAATCTAGATTTTCTCATTGTGTAGTAAAATAACGTCTTCATAAAATATCACCGACCAAACACGGCCGGTAATGTTAGAAGTAGGGGTGGGACTCGATTTAAAAAAATATATCTAATTAATTAGAAGCTTTGTAATTAATTAATCTTGATTAATCGCATTTTAATCGTTCAAGAAAATTTGCTCCGAAAGCAATTTTTTAAAATGAAAAACAATGAGACAAAGAATCAATCAATAGTCATTGACATTATTGTTGTAAACACAAGCTCTTTTAATTTCTAAAAAAAAAAATACTTATGAGTATAAATAAATAAATAAATTGTATTTCAATTCAAAACAGGAGAAAAATATATATATATGTATATCATTGGCAAAAAATAGGACAGACCTAAAAGTACAATACTATTTTAAGTACATGTTGATACTGGTATTGTCTTTAAAATAATAATAATTAAAAAAAAGCAACAAAATGAGAAATCATTTTCTCCAAGCAGATCTCCAAAAAAGTTTCTTACCTTTGATGTTTCTCCTTGAAATGTTCGTTTTATCCAGACTTTCTTATCATTTACTATTAGCTCTACCTCTTGTGTCACACTGAAAACAGTTTAGATGGAAAACAAAGTCATTCTGACCAAAAAAACAGGCTTAGAACTCAAACCTCCAGTAGGACCTATCTGTCCGTGTTATGACGAGTCTCATTGGCTGACTGAGCTGTCAATCTGTCCTATTTTTGTCAGTGATAAACATTTTTTTCTCCTGTTTTGAATTGAAATACAATTTAAAAGCATTTTTTTATTAAAAGAGCTTGAGTTTACAATAATAATGTCCGTGTCTATTGTTTGATTCTCTGTCTCATTATTTTTAATGAAAAATTGTTTTTGGGGCAATTAATCAAGATTAATTAATTACAAAGCCTCTGATTAATTAGATTAATATATATACACACATACTAAATACTTGTCCAAGAAAACTGTCACCAGCTCTGAATCTGTCTAGGAAAGTCCTCAAACTCACACACACACACGCTGTGATTAACATCTGTACGTAAGCGGCGGTCTAACCTGATTGGCTAATGCTGAGCGGTGCTCAGTTCAAATTGTATGGGGCTCTGGGGGGGGGCTTAGCAAATATCACTTTTATGGATTTCTAAAAAAAAAATCGTAATTCCTGAAATGGGGAAAACTCCACAATGCAGCTTTAATAATTCATAAAATTTTTTTACAGAAATGTATTTAAAATATTCTTTAAACCACTTTAGATTGTTTTCTCTCAGGAAGCACTTTTTAAAACGGTCATTTATTGATTTTAAACATTAAGGTGGAAGTCCTCGTGACTCTGGATTCCTTATGAATAAGTGAATGTGATACTCTGACACATGCCTGCTTCACTAAAGGCCTCTGATGACACACACACACACACACGTCTTCTGAAGAAAAGCACTTTGTCTGCTGCATGCTCACCCACATAATGCTCACATAAAGTTCGCCCATTTACCTTTTAATGTGACGTCTGTACCAGCTGCCTCGTCGTGAGCACACTTACAGGCACATGTTGTATGTAGGAGGAGGAGGAGGAGGAGGAGGAAGATGAGCTGCTGGAGAGAAAGCAAAAAGTCGCTGCCCTCACATGGCTCTCGTAGATTATTAATGTGATTCTGCTAAAAGTAAATCAGAAACGATGCGTCTAAAACAAACGTGGATAAAAGGAACTAATAAAACAAACCATTTTTTCTTCTAGAAGCAGGTTTCTGATTTTTTTAACCAGCGGATGAAATCATGATAAAAATCAACTAAAATATTTCATTTTTGCGTCTTTGTTTTGAAACTCAAACAAGTTCGAAGGTCTCCATCATGTCAGAAGAAAAACAGAATCTATCCTTCGATTCAGCTTGAATAAAAGTTGAATCTGTTATTTTTCCAGCTTGATTCTAAGGATTCAGCACATGTGAAAGAGTCATTCCTCCTTTAGAAGCTGCACAATGATCAGGAACAAAGTCTCAACTTGACTCAAGCTGGAAGATCCTCTTTGTGTTAATCGTGAGGTCGGGTAGCAGCATCAAAACCACTGAACCCGTCGGTCTAACTAACCGGGAGTCATAAAGCACATATAATAAAATACATCTAACCAGAACAAATACGTCCCAAAGAGTCAGACTCTTATTGTGTTCAGGTGTCGGTATTAACCTTGAGAAACTGCAAAATCTCATCACATTCTTCACGTTTTTATAATAAAAGATTTAACTGACATGATGTAAAGATAAAAACAAGTTTTATTATCTACATCTCCAACGCCTCGTTTAACTGTTAAAGTTGGCAGTCCTGTATAAGTATTACTTATATTTTATGATCTTGCTGTTCAAGCTGTCTGAATGGCCTCCGTTTGGAGAAATAGAGCTCAGGTCCTATGGGATTGACAAGCTAACAGCTAGTCCGAGTGCAACCAAGCACCAAGTTTATGTGTTTAACATTTTCATGTGTGAAAATCACTTCCAGCAGCAACATGCAGCACTTCTGCAGTGCTGGAAGAAGTACTTTATAACTTTATTTAAGTAAAAGTACAGATAAAGAGGTAAAAAAATTACTTAAATAAAAGTATCAAAGAATTTTTTTACTTGAGTAAAAGTGTTATTTTCAAATGTACTTAAAAGTAAAAGTATTCAACTAACATTTACCGGAGGTGAGGTCAGGGGTTGGGCAAAACGACCATTAAAGTACTTTTACTTTTGAAACCTTTTAGAAAATTTATCGGAGTAGAAAGTACAGATAACCGCTTTAAAATGTAGTGGAGTGAAGTAAAAAGTAGGCTTCATGAAAATTACTTAAGAAAAGTACACATACAGAAATATTTTACTTAAGTACAGTAACAAAGTACTTGTACTTCATTACATTCCATCACTGCACGTCTGGAGCACCCAGGTGTCAAAGTCTGGCAGAGTTCCTAATATTTCTTCTAAAATAATCATGTGATGAGAAATAAGCAGTAAGTAGTACGCAGCTGTACAGAGTACTACAGTACTCTGATGTGAACCTGAGTACATGTTGATACTCTGATCCCAGGTCAGACGACACTTTTACTGATGAAGCGTTCCATTTCAGACAAGCTGCACTTTCCTCTGATAGTGTTCCAGTTCTGACCAGACTGATGTCCTCGCATGTACCGATGAGTACACTGTAAAAATAGATTTTTGCAACAACAAAAATATATAAATCCTTGTTTTCAGTCATTTAATCTAAACATTTTTTATTTAGTTACTTATTTCAAGTAGTTTTGTTTTGGAAATATTTTTATAAACTACAAATAAGGCAAAAATGTTTTTTACTTTCGTGAAAATCCTTTTTTGCAGTGTATGTTCTCTATGTGAAATCAGACATTTCTGCTGCTGTTATTTCCTGGGAAAGTGCTCTGCTCAATTGCATTTTATTTAAAAAATAACAGTCTTCATGTCTTTTTTTCTATTGCAATAGCATGAATTATAACTTTTGCACAGAAACAAACTAAAATGCCCCAAAAAAATCCCTAAAAGGTCCCAAACCTGCATTAAAAAGTCAGCGTGGGGCTTGTGTGTCCTGCTGTGGCTTGCAGAGGTGAACTGATGGTGTGTGGAGGTTCTCTGAGCAACACCAAACCATCCAGGTGCCATTTATCATCTACAGGGGAGAGAGCACAGTGACAGCCACCACAGGAGCCCCTGTTCTCTGTCGCCACTTCCCTCTCCCTCCACTTCCTCCAAAGCGCCTGCTTTCGCGGAAACCAGCGCAGAGCCGGCTTTGTGCTCCACATTTAACCACAACCTGTGCTTTATGCACACGGTGCACAGCAAGAAGCCGTCTTAAATGCCCTTACACACACACACCTAAGTGTTGCATCCTCTCAGACAATTACGGTACGGTGAATGCACGGAGGCCTGCTAGTAAGTTCACCACATCCTCCACCATACTGAGAAAAGCTGCACCGCACAGGAGAGAGGCACTCTCCCAGTGACGGCGTTTTATCACACTGAGAGCAGACAAGTGTGAGTGCACATTGATGTGGTTTGTTTGAAACTCTGATGCTTGTTTCCTTTTCCTCCCGTCTTCTCAACAGCCCTTCTGTTCAACTCAGAAGACCTGCACACAGGAAGCTTTGTGAATTCTCTCCTCCAGCTGAAAACGAGAAAATGTTATTTATGAAAGATTTGTTTTCAATTCCCACTCAGCAGTGATCTGATGAACTTTGGTCCCTCTGTGTGCTCAAAATACATCGAATGTCTCCCCCTGTTGTTTGAGTGCTGCTATGACACGTTGGAGCAGCTCAAGTTCATCACTGCAAAATCTGACTTCTAGGAAAGTTTAAAAGTCTCGTTTTTAGACATTTTATCTTATTTTTAGTCTAATAAGAACAAATATTCTTAATATTCTTTCACATATTCTTAAATATGATCCAAATTTTTTTGTTTTGAGTAAAAAAATCTACCAAAGCAAAAGTTGCTTAAAACCAGCAAAAAACATTTTTGATTTATTAGCTAGTTTTAAAGACACATTCTGCAACTTTTACACCTTAAAATAATGTTTTTTGTGAAGTTTTGGCGGCATACTATCATCTATTATGTTCATTTTCAGAGCTGTGATGGTGTTAGGGGGTCCCACGTCTGTTTACCGCACTATACAGATTTTCACCCGCAATCCGACGCCAGAAGTACTAACTGCGTGTTGCTTTACGGCGCTATATGGCAAGCCAAAGGGGTAAAAAAAAAGTGCGCGTTCTAAAATGCAAGACACAATGCGCGTTTAGAATGCGTGAGTTTAGAACGCGCGTTTTTTTGTCCCCTTTGGCTTGCCATAGTAGTATAACGTAGACCCGCGGTTTAGAGACTTGAGCACCAAAGAAAGCTAGAAATCCCGTATCAGAGGAATCTAAGAAAAGAAAAGGAGAACGTGATAGAGAAAGAGCAAAGACCAGAGTTATTATTGGGCCGTCTTTTCCTCCCTGGAGAGCTCTTTTAGAAAGAACAGCATGAACTACGGACTCTGACCTAGCCGTGCTGCTAATGGCTAGGTAAGTAATAAATGATTTCACCAGGGTTATTGTGTTTGGTCGGGCATAAAGTTGTTATACAGTCCTGATAAAACTATTTATTCAATGTGTGGAGGTGGAAAAGTTTGTTTTCGTTGTCTTGCCTGACGTTAGGAATGTAAACATGCCTCTTATGCCCCAGAGAGATTTGATTTTACGACAGTGACGTTATGCAGCAAGCCTTGAGAGGGCGCCAGAGAGTAAATATCCGCAAAGTTCAGGAATGGGGCTTTAATTTAAGAAGAAAAATTTTTCTCTAGAAAAATTGCGTTACTTAAAATAAGTTAAATATTCTTAAATATGATCCAAACTTTCTTGTTCTGAGTAAAAAATAAAAATCTGCCAAAAGTTGCTTGGCTAGAATTCGTAAAACTAGCTAATAAATCAAAAATTTGTTTATTTTGCGAGTTTTATTATTTCTAGCCAAGCAACTTTTGCTTACCCTATTGGTAAAACGTTTTACTAAAAGCAAGAAAATTTGGATCATACTCCTTATTTTAAGTAATGCTATTTTTCTAGGGAATTATTTTTCTTTTTAGACTAAAAATAATGTAAAAAGCCTAAAAATTTAACTTTTTAAAACTTTCTTAGAAATCAGTTTTTGGAGTGCGTGTTTCAAAAATATGAAAGAGAAGAGAGGAGGTAAAAATGGCATCGTGGGAGAGTTCCGAGGCCAAAACCTGACCAAAAAGACTCGTCTTACGTTTCCCAAATAAGGATTTTATCCCCTTTTAGGAATATGTTCTCTGGAAAAACGTGGAACTTTTTGGAAGGAGTGCAAACACTGTAATTCAGAAATAAACAACAACAAACATGGCGGTAGCAGCGTGATGGTCTGGGGCTGCTTCGCTCCAGCGGGACCTGGATAAATTCTGCTCTTTATCAGAAAATCCTGAAGGAGAAATCTGACCTTTGACCCCCTCAACAAGCTGTTTATGCAAGAAAATCCTCCAGTGTGGCTGAATTGAAACACATCACTTTACTGCAGTAGTTTAACTCGAGTTATCTGGTAGTTTGAGTTCTACTACAAATACCGCCATCATGTCTGCTGTAGGTGTAGACGAGTCCTGGGAGCTGAAATGAGTGCAGTGCACACTCGGAGCACGTTGCTGTCATTTGCTGGAGACTTATGTGCAGCGTTCACCGCAGCATACGAGGACGCTGAAGTCATTGTCACTGCGCTGAATGCACATAGCCGGTGTTGTTTTCACGTCCTCTAAAACAGGGGGGAGTCTCTTCTGCACAAGAGCCCCGTCTTCAGCTCCGGGTCATGACGTGGACCCCGAGGAACAGCTGAGTGGTGTAAAGTTACTGTGAGCAAGAATGCAGCGAGCACAAGGGCCTACTGTTCTCCACGCCGTGGCCGAAGCAGACCTTCTGCTGCAGAGCGGTGAGATCGTAGCAGCAGCGTGAAGAGGGCCTGGTGTCTTCGTCAGGGTCACGGAGGAGCACGCCGTCTCACATCACTTTTAAACATTTGTGATAGCACTCCTGCTCTCAGACAGTTGATCCCGCCGTGCACCGCAGAGGTCGGCCCTAAATCCAGCGCCTCAGTCCTGCTTTTATCAGCTATCAGGGCTGCAGCAGCAAACCTGCCCTCTGCTGACGCTGGAGACACAAAGAGCCCGTCCATCTCTTCAGTAACACACAACCTCCCTGAAAGCTGCAAATAAAGAGCCACAAACCCGCCGCACGAGCCTTTTTAAAACCTCACGGCCTCTTATGCAAGCATGCTTACGTAAAGCAGGCCTGCAGAAGCTTAAATATGTTCAACAAAAGATGATAAAATCTTTAATACGAGGCTGGTTGTTGGATTAGACTGGGGTTTTAGTTTAGAGGGAATAGAAAAACAACCACAGAAGCAACAAGTAGATGATGTTTTAGCTGCAGCTGATAAAAATAAGTCACCTTCAGCTGCTGCACCTTTGTTGAACATCTCAAATCCAGCCCCCCTCCCCTCTAAGGCTCAGCTCCTGTAGCTAACAGGACTCCGTAGCTCCAGGGGTTGTTGAGGAGCAGCTCTCAGACGAAGCCGGGTGCACGGCTCAGCGGTGGTATACAGCAAATCCACACTGAAACCTCAGAATCTCACTTTTATTGTCGGTTTTCATCGTTTTATTGGAGCTCTTGTCCTTGTGACTGAAAAGCCTTTCAGACTCTCGGTTTTCTATTTTCATGTCTTGTTAGAGGATTTTTTTAGGGTGGCATGCATGACTGGGTGAGAGGGGTCAGAGGTCATGCTACTGTTAGTGCCTGCTCTAGGGAGGTGGTTCTGGGTTTATCTGATGGATAAATAAGAATTTGGACACAAATGGATAAATTGTCGAATGTTTCTTTACATGCAGGAGAAATGAAAAACTCTGAGATTCTCACGGTTTCTCTACCCGAGGTCGATCTGACAGCCGAGCGCAGCCGGAGACGAGGGTCTCTGAAGCTTGTGGTGAGTGCTGACAGGGCGGGTGAAGGTCAGGGGTCAGGGGTCAGCTTCCTGATGCTAACAAGGTAAAATTAAAAGGAAATTACGAATGCTATTTTTTCTTTATCAACACAGTTTATACAGACATTTGAGCTATCTCCATGGCAACGAAACCAATTACCTCCTGATGAGGACCATGAGATGTTTTTAAAAGTTCTGAACAGAAGAAGTGAAAGATTTCTAATTCGCTGATTAAGCAAATTAAATAATAATTTGAAAAAACTGACATATTTAAAAAGTGGCTGAAATATTAAAGGGATTCTATGCAGTTTTAGCTTGTTTTTAGCACCCCCTAGTGTCCGTTAGTGAAAGCAAAACTGAAACTTATCTCCTCGCTGTGCATTGGTCTTTTTAACACCTTAATCTAACAGCTGAAACGTCTCCTCAGCCTTCATTAGTGTCTACAGGAGCGGTTCATCACTAAATCAAACAAATCAGCTGTGTTCATGAACTAAAACATGCAGGAAACATGCTGGAAGCAGACTGCAGCACCAGGCATGTCAGCTCCACTTTACTAAGTCCAACAGGGACCGGACCGACACTCTGAAGTTGCAAGTGTGGTATTCTAACCACAGAGGGTGGTGGGGGTCTGAGCAATGGCGCCCCCAGAAAATTGTTGGCCACCCTACTGGCCACTCCAGGGAAGACCAGTGTTCTTTAATAAGTCATATTAATGTTGACGCAAAGCATAAATTTATCTTGTTTAATGAAGACGTGTAAAACTATAAAAATTATTCATTTAATGAATAAATAATCAGAATTAAAAAAAAATTTCTGTTGCTGCTGCTCACCATTTTCAAAACAAAAGCTTCAATCACCACAGTTTTTGTGGATGTTTTAGTGACTAAACAGGCGAATTAAGCTGTTCTAAAATTCAAAAAATAAATGTTGAAACAACATCAAATATCTGTTTCAAATGTTTGTTTCCTAAAATTTTTGTGTTTCTCAAATTTGATGTAAGTGTGCTGGACGCATATTGGGTTTTTTTATGATAAAGGAGCATTTATTACATCACCACAGCCTAAACCTTCCCAGAGTTACCATGAGGATCAATTTGGTGTGCCACCCCAAACTTTTCTCTGGCCCCATGGCCACCCCTATGAAACTTTTCTGGGGGCACCACTGGGCCTGAGGGACATTTCATTAACCCTGTAAAGGGTCATTTTAGCACATACTGGCTCAAAAAAATTATTTAAAATATGAAAAAGTTGCATAGTTTGGCTTTAAAAACCGTGAGATGTTTCTGAACTTTATTTATTTAACATTCCTGGGTACTGAAAGGTTATAGGTTCAAATCCCAGACATCTAAAACACTCCCTCACTATCTTATTCCTCCCTAGAGTCACAGGGAGATGGAGCGTAACTCCAGCAGTGATTGGACGAGAGGTTGGAGACACCCTGGACATGTCACCAGTCCATCACACACCTAACGACAATTTAGTGTCTCTAGTTAAGCTAATGTGGTCTGAGTATAAAACCCACGCATGCACGACGAGAACACGCAGAAAGGCTACAGCCGGGATTCAAACCTGCAACATTCTTGCTTCACCGTGGTGCAACACTATAAGTAACCTAATCACCACAACCTAAAACATAAAAAACGTGCATCTGTCCCTCTAACAAGCAACATAAAGCAATAAAAGCAGCTCTTGGCATCCGAAAGGCTTTTTCAGGTTGCTGTCTCCAAAAACAATGATAAAATGGGACGTAAAAAGATTTTTTAAGAAAAAAAATCATAAAAAAACATTAGTACTAATACCATATCAGTGGGCGCTGATGTGGTGGTGAACTGTTCTAATATAAAGACACAAGAATGCATTTGCACAAGTGAAAGGTTTTAAGGTGGCACGCAGAGATTTGCACCCTCAACTGATCGCTGATGTTTTCTTGTCACGTTTAGATTCATTTAGTCATTTTAAGTTAAATGACAAAAATGTTAAATTGAAATATTGGCACAAAAGAGACGGCTGATTTTTATTCTGCTCATCAAAGGTTGGGTTGCAGAAGTAACTGGTCCAGGAGGGAAGTCCAGAAATCCCTCGCAAGCAACCTTTTCCAGGTCTTCCTGGTGGATCCCAAGATGTTCCCAGGCCAGAGTAGATGTATAATCCCTCCAGTGATTTGTAGGTCTGCCCCGGGGGTCTCCAAGAGGGAAATCCTCCAAAGGAATGCATCCTAATAACAAACATGATTGAACCAAGATTCATTCCATGCAAGGGATCAGTTTGTTCTCATTTCATTGGCTGAATCGATGGAAATTACCAATAAATGCACATTTTTACAAATAAAACAGATTTCAAACACCAACAATGTGATACTCAAAGAGTTGTTACATTTAAACATGTTATTTAGTCACTTTTTAGGGTTTCTTTTTTCAGGCATTTGTTAGATTTTTTTTTCTTTATTTGCTCTATTTTGTGCAAAAATGGCTTTCAGACACACTCTGTTCCTGTCCTTTGTCTTCCACTTTCTTACTTTTTTTTGAAACACTGCAAAGACAAAAAGCTGTGATTGGGTTTGAGCACTTGCAGTACCGAAATATATCCACTAGAGGGCAGTCTTCACTTATTTTTGATTCATTTCGAGTCTTCTTGAAATGAATTTAATTATTTTCTCTGATCCTCTCAACGCAGAGATTTAGTTTGAAAACAAATACAGAATAAAAGAGGGAAAAATAGAAAATTCACACTCGCTTTGGGCTTGTTTGAACTTTTTTCTGTTCTTAGGTCCGCCAGTGCTTCTGGTATCACCGCCATCATGTTTCTATCAGATACCGCCACCAGGGGGCGCTGCTCTTCAGCTTCCACTCAGCTGAGTGTCTCAGCATGAATCTGGTATTCTACTACACACCAAATGATTATGTAATGTTTACTATTAGGAACTTTTTCTTTTGCAAGGTAGTCTCAATTTTTCTGCAGTTGATGCCAAAACTGAAGGTCGCAGTTGTAGATGTCACATATCAAAATGAGAGCACGTGCTGATAGCCAGCCTCGCACGTGCCATCATCTCACAAATGCACATCTTTTATAGTCAGTGGCCAACACACAGGTTCATCTCCGCCACTGCCTCGCAAGTTACAAACACGGGGTTAGAGGAGTTTACGACACGACACGCCCCTTTAGGCCAGCTGGTGGCAACACTCGTGATGACATCACCGCAGCCTGCGCCCATTGGCCCCGAGACGTCTCACGCCTGTCCAATCGCATGCTGGGGAAGTGACGCCAGCCGAGACGGCTCTCGTTCACTTTCAATTGAGTGGGCTGGGCGCGGAGATCGCCTACGTCAGAGCGAGCCGGAATCTGTGCGGTGATTGGCTGAGAGCGGTGAAAGTGTGAGACTGTTGCTGAGAGAAAAGCGAGAGGGAAAGCGGTAGGTCGGCTGCGCCACACAAAGTGAAGATCATCTCCGATACTAACTTTTGAACTCGCGCTTTTACTCAGTGTTCTTTTCTCAGTGCATTCACGCTCTTTGTGCGACTAATAAGAAAAACAAATGAAAAATGCGCACAGCAACAGTTGGATTTCCACCACAGAGTTGAAATACCCGCAGTGTGATGCTGCTGCATAAGGCTCAGACCTAAACGAGCAGAGCGGTTGATGCATTATCACCGTCTGCCCAGGGATGGCATTTGTGCTGTCAATTATGGTAAACACACTCCTCATGAAAAGAGGAGGGGGCATTTGTGCGTTTCTATTGGCTCACAAGTTATTTGATCCCTCCCCGCGGCCCTCCCTCGTGCTGTTCCTAAGGTTCCCAGAGCTCTTATTGGATACTGTAAGTTTGGGACAGGACAGCGGGCTGGCGCAGCATCCCCGCCGCTATTGGCTGGATCACCCTTTCTGTCAACTGGACTTTGACAGCAAGTCACGCCCTCCCCTCCTAAGCGCGGCCGATGATTGGCTACTGTACCTGTCAGCGACCTCCGATTGGTCCGCTCGCCCAGCTGTTAGTGGTTCATTCACCATTTTGTGACTGTAGTGGAAAAGGAGAGCGATAGTTTTTTTACATCCCTGTTTGAGTTTCTGCGGGGGAAAGACATGTTTTGCGGAGGAAAAGTGAAGTGCGAATCCGCCGCGTGAAGTCCTCCAAGCCGACAGCAAATGGATGTTACCGAGAGTTGTGCGAGTCCCTCCGTCGACAAAATAAGCCCATAAATCTTTTCTGGGCAGGAAGAAGGGGAAAAAACACTGTTCGGGTGAGTTGAAACTAAGTTAGCACACGGTAGCAAAGCTCAATTGACACGAATTTTCCACTTTTAGGAGCAGCGACTTAGCGCGAGACTGGAAACAAGTGCCAACGGTCGTCGAGTGTTCCACAACCGTCCAAAAGAAATGGAGTGACACGGCTTCCGAGGCGAGGAAAAACCGAGAGAACGGGAGGGGAGAGGGGTGGGAGCAGCCGAAAACTTTCTGAAATGTTTTACCGCAGTCCCACAAAAACATTTAGGCTGCCTCCGGTTGTTCACGCCGCTGCGCGGTTACTGTAGAGCACTTTTATTTGACCTTAGTTTGCGACTTTTTGCGCGGAGCAGCACTAGCGTAGTAAAAACAAGCGACCTATTTGTAGCACTGCAGTCCGCGTGTTTACTAAAAACACGCAGACATTAATATTCGGTTTATTTTATTTTGTTCGTAAGCTGTAATAACGTTTTTCAAAAGCGAGAAACGGAACAACACCGTGTTTTCATTCTTTTGGCGTGGCTCACCGTGTTTTTCTGCTCCCGTGTCGTACTACGTCTACTACAACCACCACTACTACTAATTTTACCGAGCTGCTTACTAGAGCGGCTAAAAACTAAAATATTCCTGCTTTTCCGTAATATTTGAACGTCGCATGTTCTTCATGATGGCATTAAGGAAGCCTCGCGGTGGGAGTTGTTGTCAAACATCGCTGTATGAGGAGGAATCCGAGCCAAACGTCACTTTAAAGCGGCTGTTTGGGATCGTAACCGGGCTCCAAACAGCGCAGCAGAGCGCCTGGCTGCCTCCAGTCATCACGCTGCTTTGACATTATTGTGTCTTTCGTAGTACTCACACACTCTCGGCTTTTTCCTTCCTCTTTACTACCCCCCAAACGCATGACACCTCTGTCAGGATATCTGATAACAGTTTGGCAATTTAACTACATTGAATGCATGTTTTTTAACATTCGGAATCCACGCTCATCCATCCTGCCATTGTTGCTCCTGTGTGGTCCTGATGGTGTGGATGGAGCTCGTTGAGCTGCTGCCCATTGATGTGCCATTGGCAGTTCTGCCATTTGGTCCCACACAGGAACAATCACCTCTGATCCATGCTACAGACTCCTGATCAATTCTGGACAAAGTGCACAAATGTCACACATTGGTCTCTTCCTCATATTATGAATGCAACCTTCAACTACGTCACAGTAAAATCCATCCATCACCTCATGCATAGATGCTCCTTTTTTCTACTCCTTAAATGCATTTTTTTGAATGTGCCATGTTTGTTTAATCACCTCCTACCCACTGGTGAGTATACGAACAGAAGTGTGTGCGTTCGTTGCAGGGAACGTGTTCTTTTTAAATATTTTTTGCTGTTTCACGTGTGATGTGTTCCCTGGTGACCCAGTTAAGGGCAAAGCCGCCCTGCCGTGCCGAAGAGTACGAGGGCCACAGTAGGCTCCACACAGCTGTCCTTCTGTCTTCTTCTTGTGTGCCATCCTCTCGTTCACCCTTCTTCATCCCTGTCCTCATCGCTGCAGCCCTGCGCCCAGACAGACACCCATAGCATGCTTTCCAGATAGGGATGAACTGCAGTGTGTGTGTGTGTGTGTGTGTGTGAATGTAACGTTGCACAAGGTTGACACAACCCGATCACAGCTGTATAGGCTCAGATACCCCCCTCCACATCTCACACACACAACCTGTGCCATGCAGGTTGCATTCTGTTCAACAAACTTAATCCGCTGTCATTTGTTTATTGCAGTGGCACAGTAGAGTAATAAATACCGTACAACTTCATTTACTGACATGAGAAGCCATCATGTCTGGAGCTGACATGCACCTGCCTCCACAAACCTAAAAACACATTTTATTTGCATACAATTTAATGTTATTTACTTTAATATATAGAAAAGATAAACGTGTTTTTTATTTATTTGTCCAGAAATGCAAGCGCAAGGTCCTGCATATGCGAGCGTGGGCGAGTGTTTACATCGCAAACGGAGACGTGTGAGTGTGTGTGTGTGATGGTATAAAAGTCCAAGAGAGATTTTAACAGCATATGCATGACTGCACTGTAAATTCCAGGGAGAGCGTTCGGTGTGTGTGTAAAGTTTGGTGTCACGGTGGAGGGGGGTTTCATTACAAGGAGGGTTACATTATCCTGCAGGTTTATTGGGTTGAACAGCCCGTTTTTGGTCTTTAAGGGAGGGGGGGTCCTCTTCAGCTCCATGGAGATGGTGATTATCTCTCTATTCAGGATTTACACTCGCTTTACATCAGACCAGGTCGCCCCTAGACGCCTCTAAAGCTGGACTGTGTCATGCGGCGTCCCTCTTCTTTGTCCCAATCGAGCCCAGAGAACAATCGTGATTTGTTGAAATTTTATTTTTGCAGGCAATTTCTTCATTGACAATAAAAAAACAGAAGCCAAGAGATAATATTTTTTATTCATAATTTATTTTGCATTTCAACACCAAAAGTTAGTAAATATTTTCAGTTTGGGGATGTTTGTTGACCTTGAGTGTGCAGCGGTTTTGATCTTCCTGGGCAGAATTACACCGTTTGCTGTGTTTCATATGTTAGTATGAGACGTACACATTGTTAATGGATGAACTTATGTCTAATTTGATTTAAAATATGTTGTTTTTTTATGATCAGTGGCAGATTTTATTCAGATTTTCAAATAAGATTCTGATTCAAGGGGCTGTTTAAAGAAAACACAAGTCTTTAAGGAAGATTGACCGTATTTGAAGACTCTGAAGGTCTTTTTATAAATAAATATGCAGACACAGGCATGTTTATAAGGCTTTCTGTGATTCGTATTGTGCACAAGTTGAAAAATTAAACCAAAATGCTTTGCGTTTAAAATAAAGAGTAAGCTAATCCTGAACCGTTATCTTAAACGTGCACGGTCCAGTTTCAGAGGGAAACACTCGTATGTCCACCGCTGCCTTATCAGCTGAAGACTAGAACATTCTGAAAAGCCACAAGCATAGCCAAACATTTTTTTATCAAGTTAAGATCAGATCCTTGTGAGTCAATGACTCAGTCAGCCATGTAGCCACGAGTCTTTCCTTTCCCAGCTTTCCAAAGTTATTCGACAGGACCAGCACTCCCAGTCCAGGCCCCAGGGTCTCCTCTAATGAAGGGGTACTTGGTCTGGTACTGGTGGGAGGTGCATTCCTGCAGTCAGAAATGTTGCTTTTCTTTTCCAGGATTTGTCAGCAATCGATTAAAGTCTGAGCGTGTGCAGTGTTCTTTACATGTTTATTTAGTTTTTGCTAAGAGAATGCATGGCCTGCGATCTGTGTGCACAATATTCTGATCTGACAAGTCATTATGTGACTCGTTTGCTTTTGGAAACTTTCGTAGGTCTAACTAACCCAAAGACATACGACCCTGGAAAACCCTCTTCATTACACAATTACGTTAAATTAAACGTATCGCTAAATCCTTTTTTCTAGTTTCATCGGCATGGATTAAAGGAAAGTTGTGCTTTTGCATCTGCAGGAAATAAAAGACATACATGAAGTAAACACCAGTATCACTACTGGAAATTTTAAACACTTAGAAATAATCAAGATGAGTGTTTTTTACTACAATGCATTCACAATATAATAAAAAACAGCAGAAACTGGATAATAAATGAGTTGTTAGTGGCATCTGAAGCCTGTTTAAAGGGTGACGCTTATGCAGTGATAATTGTGTTTTTTATTCAGGTCCAGAGAGAGACGTGCTTTTGTACCACAGGAAGCAGAGCTGGTGTGTTTAGATTGTTTTTATTAACAGTTAACAGTGAGGTCACCTTATGTGTGTGTGTTTGTGTGTGTGTGTGTGAGCGACAAACTTTTACAGTGCTAGTGTGTCCTCCATACGTCGGTGCGAAAGTGTTTCCATCGGCATTCATAGGAAATCAAGCATTTGCACATGTGGGTGAGCTGCTGAGTCTAATGGAGGGGAGCACATACGCACACGTTTGTGCTTTACTATTTAAGTGTGTGTGTGTGTGTGTGTGTCATTGTATTAAGCCTGTAATCTTGCATCAGTGAGTGTGCCTGATCCTGTGCCAGCTTTTTAATTTCTCTCATTTTGGGCGTATCTTACCAAGGCAGATTATTCCAATTATATTGTCTTTTTGTGTAAGTGTAAATGTGCGTGTGTGTGTGCGTGTGTGTGTGTGTGTGTGTTAAGAGAGAGGGTATCAGTGTGACACTGACAAAAGGCGACTGTGAAAGACTGAGACCTCGAGAAAGAGTGAAAGGGAGCCAGCGAGTGCTAGAATGACTGTGGAAATTCCCACCGACTACACGAGAGCAGCCTGTTTGATCAAACATCCAAACAGCCGTGTACTCCTTCCTTTCTCCCACTCGTGTTGTTGTGGTGACCTCACCCTGGCCACTGCCAGCGATTTTCTTCCGATGGGAGTCAAAACAAATGTTGCTGCGTTCACTCCAGAGCTGATCACGCAGCATCAAGTCCGTATGGCAAAGCGTGAGAAAGCCGTCGCATGTTCAAGTAGCTGGAGGGAGTCGAGTAGACTCCATCTATGGTGAGGCTCAACAGCGTGTGTTACGGAATTAACCTTTTTTTTGTGTTTTGCAAAAGGACAAATTCATTATTGTGACTTTAGATGTCCATCTTTCTGTCATTTAAAGATCCTTTCATTCATTTTGGTTGTAATGACCCTTTATTTTAAATTTATTTAATATTTATTATCCATCAAGGCCCAGAAATGCTTATCCTAAATATTTATTTGTATTATTTCAACAAAATGATGCTATTTCTCATGTATGTTTTAGGCAAACTGAGATAAGAGTGTTGATTTCCCCCCCCCCCAAAAATGTAGCAATCATTTTCTAAATGTTTCTGTCTTTAAAACTGGAATGTTTGTGTAATTTTTTGCAAGCACTCACGTAAAGACAAGCACATAGCGACATGCACGAACGTTTTAGTGAATCAGGGCAGCACAGAGGGAATATGAGAGCCTACTTCAGCTATTGAGCCAGTAGTGCAGTGTAGTGGACTTCCAGGTATGACATCATTATTTCTCTCAGCAATTTCTGATTATCAAGACAATAGATGACCACCTGTCTTCTGCATCTCCTTCTTTTGCAGACGGAGCTGCAGAGAACAGAGGAACAGAAAACGTGCAGAAGAAAAGGTTGTGGAGGACAATATATTCAAAGGAGTGCCTTAAAAGTACAAAAGAGGAGTGTCACGTAATCTGCAGCACTTTGTGAAGAAAAGATGAGACCACTGAAGAAAAACAGAAGACGCTCTCCGCCGTTAACTAGAGGCAGGGGAGGGAAGAGGAGGGGAGGTTCTCAGCCCTTCCAAGAGAAAGACCCCAAAAGAGTCAAGAAGGACACAATTGTGAAAAGCACACAGCACACGCCCAGCACCCTTTCCAAACACAAACACAGCCCATCGCACACAGCCGCCATCTCAGATGAAGAACCGTTCACAAACAGCAATATCACTACTAGGGAGGAGTCTACCGGGCTGAAGAAACCTGTTGAGTCAGATAAGAACGACAAAAAGAGAACGGAGGAAAAGACAGAAAAGGAGAAAGTAGTGGGAACGAATGGAAATATTGGTTCAGCCGCTAATTCTGTAGCATCACCTCCCCCCGCTAAATCTGCTTCCTCACAAACCACCAATCACAGCCCAGGTTTAGGCTCCGTTTCCAGTAGAAAAACAGCCACCTTTAAGGCTCGTGTCCCTAAGAAAAATTACATTTATGAACACTTTGCTAAAAATGTCACCACTAGCATTTCTACCTCCAGCCCTGCACTCGTGCTCAACAGCTACTGCAACATCAACAGCAAAGTCAGCGATATTGTGAATACTCCCAATAATACGTTCAAGAGTAGTAATGACATTAGCAACAGCGTTAGAAAAAGCATCAGTGCCAGCATCAATAGCAGCGACACTACAAGTGGTATAAACAATATGACTAGCAGTAGTAATCGTGCTGGGGGCCATAGTACTTCTATAAATATGAGTAATAGTGGAAGTATTAATTGCTCAGGTATTCAGCCATCAGTCCTAACGGTGGACAGTAAAGTTACAGAGGCAAATCATTTTGTTTCTATGAAGGATAAACCCCTCAGGACAGCACATTCCCAGGAAGGAGACTCGCTGGCTGGAGAACACGAAGTGGAGGCGGCCCCTAACTCCGTACGCTCCTCCTCCACAGACACAGCTAGTGAACACTCAGCTGACCTGGATGTGATGGAAGCAATAGGACCAAATGTTCATCAAAGCTTCCACATCCTAGCTCCTCTCCAGGACGCTCGCGCCGAGGCCGGCCTTTCAGAGGGGCTGGTAGAAGCTCTGGCTAAAGGCATGAAGAACCAGAGAGTGCTGGCCCGTCAAATACGGAGGAACTTAGAAAGTATAGCAAAGAGCGTTGGAGGTGGGGACTCGTGCCTCCAGTCTCCTGTGTTTAGACCTGGGGTGGTGCGTAGGGCAAGTGGAGGCACTGTTGAAGTTCAGCTCCAAGGAGAGGAGACCCTTGTTAAATACCCTTTTCACAGTGGAACGTTGGTGACATCATCATCAGAAGCAGAGAGCACCGTGGAGCTCATTTTAGACGCTCCCCCACCAGGGATGTCACCTGTGGCTGTTGGCACCCGAGTGTGTGTTCCGTTTGGCGGAGAGGAAGGAGGTCCTCTGATGTACAGAGAAGGGATTGTTGTTCAGGTGGACCCCCACCCTGGTGTCTCGTTTCCTTATCAGGTGCTCCTCAACAAAGATGGAGAAACTCTAGGTGGAGAGGTGGGAGAGGAGAAAGAGAACAGAAAAGTTAACGTTCAGGCTGAGTGGGTGTCTCGCCAGAGCCTGAGACTACTCACCCCTCCGTGGGAGGTGTCACAGCTAGACGGTGGGGGGGCAAAGGAAAGGGAGCGGGAGAGGGAACGGGAGGAGAGGGAGCGGCGGGAGGAGATGGAAGTAGAAAGAGAAGTGTGCCAGTTGAGTAGTGGAATGGGAGTTCTTGGAGTTGGGGCCAGGCTGGATCATGGAGGACATACATACGTACATCCACCCACCAGTTCCTCCACAGTTGCAACTAATGTAGGAGCAATCACAAGTCAAGGATGTGTGAACAGTCTGACTGACAGAGACAGACAGAAACAGACAAATATTCCAGAGGAGGACGTTGAGGTATCTCGTTTTAACATGGCACACACAAAAAGTCCTAAACCCAATCCTGGGGCTTCTCAGCACCGAAACATCGTCTCCAAGTCCAGTGGTTACCCTCCTGCTTCCCCCCACCTCTCTCTGGTGCGAGGTGTAGGGCCACCCCATCTCTCTGCTATAGCTTGTCCTCAGCCAACCCCAACTGAAATAAGCAACAGCTCTTCAAACCTACCTCCGTCCAAGACCACTCCTACCCAGACACCTACTCCCACGTCTGGCGTGGGGTCTTCCTCAGCCTCCTCTCGTTCCAGGACTCCTCTTTCATTGGCTCAGCAGAAGTACAAAAAGGGGGATGTGGTATGCACTCCCAATGGCATCCGCAAGAAGTTCAATGGAAAGCAGTGGAGGAGGTTGTGCTCAAAGGAGGGCTGTATGAAGGAGTCTCAGCGTCGAGGATACTGCTCTAGACACTTGTCCATGAGGACCAAAGAGATTGAGGCAGCAGGTGGAGAGAAGGGAGGGGGAGGGAGCAGCTCAGGGACAGTCACCCCTTCGGACCTACGGGGGCGAACAAGCAGCGAGTTCGAGTGGGATGATACGTCAAGAGAGGGCAGTGAAACCAGTAGCAGAGGAGACTCCAGACCACGTTTGGTCCTCTCTTCCCTGCTCCCTCACGAACTGTCGTCACGGTTTGATTTTGATGAGTGCGAAGCTGCCAACATGCTCGTGTCGTTAGGAAGCTCTCGCTCTGGCACGCCCTCCTTCTCCCCTATTTCCAATCAGTCTCCCTTTTCCCCTGCCCCCTCTCCCTCACCCTCTCCGCTGTTTGGCTTCAGGCCAGCCAACTTCTCCCCTATTACTGCGTCGCCGGTCCTTCAACACCGGCGACACCGGCAGCCCAGTGGCACGGGGGGAGGAGGGGGAGGGGGCAGTAAACCAATGACCCAACCTGGAGGAGGAGAAAGGGAGAGACACGCCTCTGGCATCCAGCCCTCTTTCCACACTAACCTGACGTTTACGGTGCCCATGAGTCCCAGCAAGAGAAAACCAGACGCACTCCCCCCACCTCCCCTCCCCTCACACCACCACGATTACACCCCTAAAACAGACTTCGAGCAGGGAGATCTCAACAACTCCTTTAGGGTGCTGTCCCCCCAAAATCCAGCATCACATTCCCGCACACACACGCCCACCCTCCCCCATCCCAAAGGGGTGAGCACCCCCTCCTCCAGCAGGCCCCCATCTTCCGCTGCTGTCTCACCTCCTCCCCTGTTGGTATCCCCAACTCCTCCTCCTCTAACTGCTGACGGAGGCCCTCGGCGTTTAGTCTCCATATCCCAGCAGACCTTGCGTGACTCTCCTGTCATTGTGAGGAATCCTGAAGTCCCCCTGGCAAAATTTACAGAGTCTCCAGTGGAAAGAGGGGGAGGGAGAATGGAGGGAGGGGTAGATAATACCTCATTTAAAGACATTGCCCTAACTCCCCTCACTCCCCAACCCATCGCCGGCCTCCAGGTTCCCGTCCCGATCAATGCTGCTTCAGCCACAGTACCAAATGGGACCGTCTTCTTACGAAGCCCAGCACAAACTCTGGTACTTGTGTCCCCGACGCCTTCCGCCCTGCCCACCACCGACACCCCTGCCACCTCCCTCCAAGCCCTCTCGGTTACCGTCAGCACAACAGTGGCAGCTCCTGCGTCAAGTAGCACAGACAGCTCTGGAGGACAAGAGGACATCAGGGGCACTGGGTTTGGTGGTGAGGTCCAGCAGCCGGTCCCCTGTCACCCCTCTCCCACTGCTCTGCTGCCCCTGATCCTGCCAGCAGAGAGTCTACACCCCGTCCCTCGAAAGGACATCATCATGGGACGCCCTGGCACAGGTGAGAACTGTTGCATGGGTGGGCGGAGCTTGTATGTAGCTTTATTGACAAAAAAGAAGGAAAACTTTTAGGATAATGGAGAAAGTTTAAAATTGAAATACAGCAGAATTAATGTATTATGTGCTATTATAGTATATGGATGCATGTTGAGTATGTTTTATAGTAGGGGTAGACCGATATATCGGGACAATATTTAACGTTTTTTATGCATTGGCTGATATTTGTCCTTAGCAAAGCCGATTTAAAATCAGGCACGTCCTCGGGCAGCCCGGTGCTGTTGCAGAATTTAATTTAAATGTATTTTTATGTTCACTAATGACATCTGCATGATAAATACTCTAAATTAACTTTATTTAGGTGTCTGACGTTAACATTGAGCAGTGCACAAAGTAAAGATTTAACAGTTAAATTCAGAGTTTAAAAACTGATTCAGCTTCAGAAATTTTGTGCATCCACTGATGTTATTAGTGACATTTTAGCATGAAAATAAGGTGGAAGATGTCTCAAAATCAGCCATGGAAATTGGCCCATAAAAATCTGCAGTAAATATCGGCAATCGGCTGACCATGTCTCCTACATATCAGCATCGGTATCGGCAATAGAAAAACCAATATCGGTCAACCACTATTTTATAGTCACAAAAATCAGTCATAAAATAGCCAAAATTACAGTTGGTGCAAAATAATTCCACAAAGCAGACTACGGTTGTACAAAATTCCAGTGCTATTTTTATTAGTCAGAAATAGAAATATTCCCTTCTAATTTTATTTATTTATAGTTCCTGAAATGTGCTGTTAGATGAAATTTCTCTGTATTTTTTTATATAATTAACACAATTTATTTAACATATTTTACTTTAAATTTCCATCTACTTTGTTCAAATAATAATATCCTTACCAAATGTATATAATATGAATTATTCTGTCCTTCATTTTGAAGGATATTTTCTTTTAGGTGGGCCAGCTCAGATTGGACTAGGATGCTGTTTACTCTTCTGGAACTAAAATTCAAAAACACTTTTCTACAATATTTATTTTACTCTGACAGCAACATTTAGACAACTGTAGTAATTATTAAAAATAGCACTAAAGGGAGGAATGTAGTTGAAACTACAGCAAATACCACATTCATCTGGTTACTGAGAATGTCCAGCAGCTGTCACACACACACACACACACACACACACACACACACACACACACACACACACACACACACACACACACACACACACACACACACACACAGGGAATAATAGTTTTTTTAGAAACTCAAATTTTGAAATACATTTTCCTTATAAAATAGCAACAACAACTGACAACATTGGGATTTTTCAGCTGTGATTTAGAAGGAGATGACAAAGATAAGATCATGTCGAAAAGAAAATAAATGTTAATGCATTCAACACACAGAAAGAATATAAAATAACTAAAATAGCCCAGTGTCCAGGAAAGGGTTTAAGAAATTTACCCGAAACTATTTATAACCATGGACAAATACTGTTGTTGGTTTTTTGCATAACATAGTCATTAGCGATTAATTCTCTTGGGTACTTTTTTATTTTATTTTTTACAAATATTAGTTTAAATAATTTATCAAATTAGAAAACGTTTGGACATTTTTATAGTTCAGAAAGTCTCTTTTCTATTTTAACCCCACAAATGGAGTAAAAGGAGATGTTACAATGACATTATCTTAAATTAAAACCTCCATCTCCATCAGTGAACACATTTTATTTATTATATTTCCTGGCAGCTGTTTAAGCATTGCTCTATGCAGTTTAATATTTTACAACATTCATGAATTTTAACTTGCATGAACTCAAAAATAAATCAGTGTTCGTGAAACCATACCTGGTTAATTAGTTTTAGTCGTTAGCTTTTTTTCAGCCTCCAAAAATCCATAAACATATTTTTATGATAAATAAAATGATGAATAAATTCAATTTTTTAAAGTTTTATATTATACAACAAAAATAATGTCATTGGTAGTAGAGGGTTGGATTCCCATGCATATGCAATGACCTCGGTGTGTGTTGATGCCCAGTGAAGGAGGGTTCTGTTAGCCAGCATGCTGTTGTCCCATATGTCCATCCCCCCAGTTATCCTGCACCGACATCCTGTCTCCTAGTACCACTGACTAAATGCTGAAGTTGGTCATGTGACCTGCGAAATCTCTAAAACCAAGACCTGTGCATGACCAGGTCAGCTTTAGCGTTGATGAAATCACTAACATCACTTGTCAAATACACACAACCCATCCGCTGTCGGCTCGAGTATAATTCTATTTTATACAAAAGTTAGTGCGAAATATTACGTTAGAAAAATCAGCTAAACGCTCTGGTTTGGAGCTGAGCAGACTTTAGGGGTTGCATTTTAATTGCAGATAGATGAAAATAATTTCTGTGTGTGTGCGTGTGTGTGTGAGATAGAAAATGTCGTGCACCGACATGCATGCTGTGGTGTTTTTGTGTTTTCTATAGGGATTATTCTCCACATTATGGAGGATTAGCTTTGTCGATAATGGAGAGTTTCTCTTATGTTTCCATTCACTGCAAACAAGAATTACGAGACTGAGTGGCAACAGTTCATCTTTGATACGGTGCAACGGCATGTAGGTCTGACATAGAAATGATTTAGCAAAAAAGTATTTTTCAGTTAAAAACTAAAGAAGCAATGAGGAGGAAAGTATGTCGAGAGTAGCTGTCTCAAATCGGTGCTATGTGAGGAATTAACGTTCAAATTTAAAACTGGGTTTAGATCATCTGGCCCGTTAGTTCATCCCCTCACCCAAAAAACAACAGACTTGATTCTGCTTTCACAGATGTGAGGGTATCATGTGGCAGCACGGGAATGACATAAAAGACGTATGTGTGAATCTGTCTGATCAACATGCTCATTATGTGTGTGTGTGTGTGTGTGTGTGTGTGTGTTCATGTGTGTGTGTGTGTGTGTGTGATTTCTCGACCCCAGCAACTGTTCTTTTTGCTCACTACGAGTTATTTGCGCTGACTCTGGCTGTGTGCATGTTCATGTCTCTGTTTGTTTAATAGTGACTCGTGATGTTCTAGTCAAACAAGGTGCACAAAGCCTCCGCGGCCAGCTGAACCCGTCGTCTGTTTGTCTTTGAATTTCCTCTGCTGTAGGTTTTTAATGTTTTATGTGTGAAGAATTTGTTTCTCAAACTCCTGTGTGGCAGGGCGCTGTTCGCTAACGGTGTGCACATAAAACTCACTCGAGAGAACGTCATTTTACTAAGTAGTGTACTTTTCACTTCCATTATTTATGTTTGCTCAGAGTCGGGGTAGTTCACGTCATCTTTTGCCCTCCCGTCTTCGTGTGACAGAGAAGTGGACAGGAAAGGGACTCGTCCTCCTCAGATCTCCCTTCTTTTGCAGCTGAAGGAACGCTGAATGAATGACTGCTGTGTGCGTGTGTGTGTGTGTGTGTGTGTGTGTGTGTGTGTGTGTGTGTATGTGAATTACAAGATTGTTCCCATGTTAGTTTATTCCTATCCGCTTGTATAGTTTTTTTTTATTTAAACACATATTCAAAGTGATTTATCTGAATATTTTATTAGATAAATACTGGCTGCTTTAAAACCAGAGGAACTTATTATTTTTCTTAGAAAACAGAATAGAAAATGAATTTTAAAACTCCATCTCTTGAAGTTATTTTAACATTCGAAACGTGTATTTGTGTTTGTGTGATGCTAATAGCTGTGAGTCAGAGCACACACTGACACCACATGTCAGCATCAGCATGCATTCGGTCTGATTTATGCCAAAAAAGCACGGGCATGTTCATGTGGAGGTGAAAACCCCGGAACATCTTCGCTGACTGTTCTCTTATCTGTGTTACAAACTCAGCAGCAAAGTGTCGTTACTCAGACACGGGAAACCCCTTTAGACCTTTATCACAAAAACTAGCACTTTAAAAAACACAGTAAATAATTAGATGAATAAATATGATTTACATTAAATGTTCAGATATTTTGTCTTGTAGACTCATCAGAAGTGAACTTGTTAAAAATGCCACCGTCTTATATAAAACACAAAGAACAAAGGTCGCATCCGATTAGAAAAACAAGTGCACTTAATGAGCTCGTCTTCTCTTTCCCTTAGTGGAATCTTACTGATATGATTTCTGGACTCGTAACGTCTGTTTTTATTTGAATTAAGCTGAAAACATCGAGCGTGTTAAAGGCAAAATAAAGCTTTAAAGGAAAGGATGAAAACTGGTGTGTGTGTGTGTGTGTGTGTGTGTGTGTGCGTGTGCGTGCACGTGCGCGTGCGTGTGTGTGTGTGTGTGTGTCAGTCAGAAAGAGTAACAAAGTGTCAGTCACCTATCACCGGATATGATGTGTGAGCGCCAAACGTCTGTTGCCATGGCAACAAAGCAAACATCATGCTTATGTAGTTTGTATATACCACAGAGTATTTACAGGTAGACGTAGCTGTGTGTGTGTGTGTGTGTGTGTGTGTGTGTGTGTGTGTGTGTGTGTGTGTGTGTGTGTGTGTGTGTGTGTGTGTGTGTGTGTTTTATCATATAAAACTAAAAAGACTCACCTGTACGGTTAGAGGCGTTATTATGATGAGGACGATACCTCATACGTGTTTATTTTACTCCCAGAACTTTGCATGTGGGACTGATTTGCAGAGCGGTTATTATTCATCGTGAAGAATGCATTATTTATCACTCGTTGTCACTCACAACAGAAACATACGCTGACGGCTTTTGGAACGTTGCATAAACACTCCCCGACGTTCAGGTGAATAGTTTTTTTTTTACACTTGGATGCATCTTTTCCTCTGCCCCAACCTTTCTTCGTCTCATTTTTTATTTTTCTTTCTAAAGAATTATGACTTTTTTAACCCTTTGCTTCATCGCACTGCGGCGGCTTCGCTTCCCCTCCTTTCCACTTTGCTCTCCTCATCCTGGTCTACCCGGATACGGATACCCGGGAATAACATCCCCACTCCCTCCCGCCTCTCCTTTACGTAACGCTTAAAGCCCTGCATATCCTCCTTGGCCATGGCAACAACCACATCTGGATCACGCAGCCATCTAGACTGGCATTGAGGCACGTGTGGACCCCTCAGGACCTAAGACTAAAGTCGTGCAGCAGAAATCCGGTTTCCTTTAGGGGGAAGCACACATAGAGGAGATTCTCCAAATGCACGGATACAGAGGGGGTTTCTCAGTCTGAGGTGGCCCCGAGACTTTGAACGCATGAAGTTAAAGCGGATTTGATTTTTTTTGCGTGCTCCAAAAATTCTGTTTCAAGCTCTCCTTCCACTGATCTGGGACGATCCTGGTTTTCATCTATTCCTCTTAGGCCAAAGTTTGGGATCATTTGTATTTTGCTTCTGATTTTCTTCTCCCTCCTTCGTCCCACTCTCCCCGTACCTTCTCTTGCATCTCTAGTTTCACAGTCTTTGCACTAGTTTTCTGCTGCTGCCTTCTCCGTACCTATTTATCTGTGGGCTAGTAGTGCCCCCACATGGCCAGAATTGTGCATTACAGGTGACTTCCTTCAGATGAATTGACCTTTGTCTCCTAACTGTAGTCTCTAAGTTTTAGTTCCATATATTTCCCTCACAGCTGATTAGCTGAAGCTGTAACAGCGTTCATGTTTCTGCAAATGTAGCCACAGATTGTTGCGTCTCCCACTCAGCTGCCATCCTGTTATCCTTTTTAGTTCTTAGTAACGGGGGCGTTCTCTGCAACACCACACATATTATGAAGAATCTGAGATTTTTCAAGAGGAAAAAAAAACTTTCAGTAAAAATCCTGTGCCTTAAAAATATAAATCTAGTTTTCGCTCTAATGACACCCCTGCCTGCGTCCATAAGCGGCCTCTAATGAATTGTTTTATTTTGAAGCAACGCGATGTGGTCGGTGATAAACTGGCGACCACGGTCGATATCGGAACCTGTGCCCAACATAGCTGTTGCCGTGGTAACTGCAAAAAAACTGGTAGATTGAGTTATAATTGGATGGAGCAAATGGTGGGTTGTGGGAGGGAGAGACAGAGCACAGGGGTGGACGACGAATTAAGGGATGAGAGTGAGCGGACGTGGTGCCAGTGAAAGGTAAAGGGGAGGAGGAAAAGTTACTTCTGTGAAATGATGTGAGTTTGACAGGTGCAACTGTGGGGTAGACGCACACACACATATGCACCATGTCTGTGAGAGGAGACGGCCAATAAAAGCTGCTGAACACCTACACAAATACTGCACCGCCAGCACGGCAGCAAAGAGAGCGAGTTACGCTCGGCTAGTGGGGAATTTCTCCTTCAATGTCTCTCTTCACACCTTTTCTTATGATCTCGCCAGCCAACATGACTTCTCTCTGTTTTAAATGACTAAGACATAAAATCCTGTGGTTTTCCCACCGTCATCTCATGTTGACTTCTCCTTTCACATCAAACTTTATGCATGTGTAATTATCAGGTTTTCTCATCATTTCTACTCTAATACCAAGTACATTTGATCAAATCTATTGTTTCTATTCAAGTCCAGTTTAAAAATCCTTGTTTAAAACTGGTCACAAGTACTTTTCCTAAGAGCTTGCTGTATTTATTAAGGGTGTAACCACTGACCAGTGACTGTAATCCTTTTTTCACCCTCTTTGCTTTTTTAACTCCCTCATTTTGTGTTTGCTGGACTCAGGGTTAGAGCTCAGAACAGCTGAAAGACCATAATCTCCTCCTCTCATTGTCCTACTGTCTCTTCCTTTAATGTTGAAAAGTTTAACTCTTTGCACATCAGGGAGAAACAGGAGTCTTCTTTGCTGGTGGTAACAGCCTGGAGCACGTGGTAGAGACTGATTTCTGTTTCAAATTAAATAAATAACGCGTTGTGTGTTTTTTTTTTGAGTGGATGCATTGATTGAAACACAGATATCAAAGCATTATAAACCAGAACCCAAAGAGTTAATGTTTGTACTACAGAGCAGCAGCTTGCCAGTGGCTCTCACTGGTCCTATTGGTCAGATATCAGTCCTGATGTGGTGACTGGCCCATAGCGGCAGCCGTGTCCCTCCCAGTATTGTATTTTTCTAACATGAGTCAGACTCTTAGCTCTGTTACGTGTATATCTTGTATATTTTTGTTTCATCTGTGTTATACAACAACCTTTAAATGCTCCCTCTCCTCTCCCCCGTGTTTTGGTCCCTAACTTTTCCTCCCTTTAGGAGAAGTTCTCTTTTCACAAGTTGTTTTCTCTCCACCCGCCCACCCACCCATCTCTCCCTACCTCTCCTACTGAAAATGACTCCTAGTCTATTTTTACCCTCTAGTCCTCTCCGGTCTTAGCCTGTCCCACACGTTTGCCCTCTCTTTTCTACCATCCCTCCATGGTGTCCTGTTCTGGAGTGTTTCCAGCAGAAGATTACTAATTTTCAGTTATAGAAAGATTAGTATGTTTAGAGTAGCTTTTATAATTGGTAGAAAATTATAAAAAGCATCTCCCTGATTTCAGTGTGATGTCTGAAGCAATAGAAAACTATATGTTTAGAGTTATCATGGCAGCTTTACATAAACTCAAAAATCAGAATCAGACTGGACACTGATTTGTTCTCACCTCTTTAACATTTCAGAGGTAGGTAAATAGTAAAGAGCGCACTGGCGCCTCCCTGCATGGCAGATCTTTATAGGTACTAATAAAGCTGGGGATGTGTAATGGGGAGGGCTGTCATCATACTTCTGTTAAGCCATTGGTTGGCCTAAATCTGAGTGTCGGTGTTTGATTCGCTGCTCCACACATCAGTCAAGGTTTACTACGACTCCTCAACCAATGACACGAGTCTGTAGGCGGGTTTATGGGGAGAAACACTACAAACACGCACGTATGAAGCGTCACTTCTCTACCAGGTTGTGTTTTAAATTCACACGGACGGACCTTGTTGTTTATAATGTTTTATTTTACTGTGTTGTTCAAATAAGTTTAGAATGTGAGTTAAAATTAACTTACAGTGGTAAACCCGGGTAAAATTTGCATATGACTGGCATTCCAGCGCACAGGCCAGCCAATCAGGTTCTGCGGGGGGCAGATGACGAGCGGCTGCCTTGGCCAATCGTCAGGCAGAGTTTTCCGAAAGGGGCGGGGCACGGCTGGGCGAGGTTGACAGGATGAGGAGGGGAGGGGGCGAGTACAGGAGTGGAGGGGGGACAAGCAGCCTAGTTTACAACAAGAGGAAGAGGGAGGGAAAGAGAAAGAAAGGGTTCAGAGACAGAACGAGATTAAAATAAGGGTGTAATCTCGGGCTGGGAGCCGCGGAGATGCGACTCGAGGACTTTTCTGGGCCAAAGCGACAGTCATAACAGCGGGAATCAAGCGGACCGGACGAAGCGTGCCGATGTCGTCCGCACGGAGTGTTAGCTAACCTGCTGCAGACTGACGGATTCGTCTTTAACCAGACGTTGCTCCTTTTTAACGGCCCCCACGTCGAGTTCGGCTCGGTATTGTGGTATTTTACAGCAGCCAGCCGTTCGCTGCCTGGAAAACTTGACCGAGAAGGACCGGAGGAGTAAGGAAAACACAACTACGGCTCACCCCCCTTCCCTTTTCTCCTCGCTGCGTGGAGCCAGGAGTCCACTTCACCGTGGTGGCTTTAATCGCTGTGTTGTAGTCTTATCGGTCGCTGTCTCGCTTTAGCTTCGTGTCCAGGTTGGCCAGGTGGGATACGAGCAGCTTAATTGGAACCTGTACCGAGAGGCTGTGGGGCTGGGGAGAGACGGAACTGTTAGCTGATGAGGAGCAGGCTCGTGGTGATGGATGAATGCACCATATTTACAGCATCTGCTTTTGCGTGTTTTGTTTAGAAATAAGCCCACGTTGGGTTGTAATCTCTCAGTGACGGGTTTGTGTTTGATAATCAGGTTAAAACAGGTGCACAACGCAGTTTTATCGAGCCAGTTATTACAGAAGCGAGTTGCTATTTTTTGAGTTTTGCACTTGCGAAAAGGTTCCCTTTGGGTTGTTTGGACACTAATCGTGTGAATGCACACCTTTTGTAGTTGGGGGACATGAGAACAATTGCGGCTCTTTTGCCTCAGTCTGTGCGCCGGGTGCGCGACCAGGGGCGTTCCCGAGAGGTTGGTCCAATTTGGAGCGGTGCACTTGAGGCTCCGGCAGCTAAAATTGTATCCCTGTGGTTTCATGTTGAAATGAGCAGACATTAGCGTTGGTGTAAAATAAGCGAGTACTGTATTAATAAGGGGATATGAATATAAAACCCTACAACTTAAAAAAATAGTCCAGGCCAGTAACAGCAGCCCTGGTTTCTCATCGAGTCGGGTCGTCCTGCCTCAGCCCTTCAGCTGACTCAGTCTGGGCCTTGATGCGCCTCTCTGAACCCGCACAGCCCACCTGCCTGCTGGTAAAATGTAGCACAGAGCACGGTTTGACATGGCCCAGAAAGACTGCGTAGTCCCGGGGTGGCTGTGGTAACCCAAGCCGTGGATGGGCTAGAGGCCTTGTTAACCCCTTCGTGACCGAGCTGCTCGTACTAATGTAAACAAACAGGAAGAGAGGGCATCGGGGGTAATTAGACCAAAGGGAGGAGGAACTTGGCCTTCAGTCATATTTATATTTCACTTCGCTGAATCCCGACAAATAGAAGCCAAGTTTAGTTTCCTTTTTTTAACTTCTGTCGTTTCTGTGGTACATTTTGTCCACTGATGTTGCATCGCTTGGTGAGATTGCGGCATTTTCTGCGAAGCGGAAAAGATGGACTCAAGTGTTGGATTTGAAATCCGACCAGGACTCCCGTGTGCGCCAGCTCTCTAGAATCCGCCTCGTGCCGGGCTATGATCGTGTCATAACTGATGTCTGCGACCTGAAAGGATGAAACCGCTCCAGACTCCATTGAGCACATGTCGTCATCCGTAAGCTCCCCAGCAGCATCACTGCGAGATGTTTGGATTAAAGATGCTGCCCTACCTGGATTTGTTTTTGTTAAGTAAAAGGATCTTTTAACGGACCGCATCGAGATTTTTATTGTTATTATTTGAGAAACGTCAAGAATTTGATTCAGCTATGTTCTCGTCAGAGAACCCACAGTATCTTCGCCAAGGATTAAGCATGTTTGGTTAGTACTTGTGCTGCATCTTTGTGTTTGTTTAACAACACTGTGTTCTTTTTAGCAGAATGTACACAAATACAGCTGTTGTGTGTTATTGTGGAGTTAAATAACCTGTTTACCTGTTCTGATTGTGTTATTTAATGTCTTTATATGAGTTGTGTACCCTTTTATTCATTTGTGTTTGTTCAGACTCAAAGTGTCAAAGATTTGGTTGCATGTGTAGCTTCTTGGTCCTTTAGTACATCAGCTGTTGCTGTAGTGATTTAACCAGTATGCTTCTGATTTTTCTGACAGCTAAAATCACTCCTTTCAGTGCTCTGTTAATATAAAACCCAGTGGTTATCGTATCCTAAATTATATAAAAAAAATCAGAAGCATAAGCACTTTCCAATCTGATTTAAAGTTGTTATCAAAGTGGGTCATTTGATGAGGAATGCAGCTGATGTGTGGGTGTTGTACTGAGAGCTGTGCATCATCCCAAATTAGGAGTCAGCATCTTCTGAAAGCCTTTTCCCTGTGAAGTGAATTATATTATGTGTGTAGATTTATGCCGTATCTCTTTTCCCCTGCAGTGTGGACCAATGTGGAGCCCCGGTCAGTCCCAGTCTTCCCTTGGCACTCATTGGTCCCTTTCCTGGCACCCACCCAATCAGATGCTCCTTCTCAGCCAGGAGAGGGCCAGCATCCAGTCAACCATCCTCAAGCAGCCAGTCTAAAGACAGGTTGGTTGTTCATTTTTGTAACAAACCAAACAGCAGGTTAAGTTTTCTGGCATCAGATTGGTCTAAAGTGTGTGGCTGTTGTGTTTCCTCAGACTGTCAGGGGGTGGCAGCTCTGTCACAGGAGGTTGCAGAGGCACCTCCCACTGTGGAGAGAGGTCCCACACCCCGGCCTCCCCCTTCCTGTGATGAGCCGCTTCCGGAGAAGGAGAAAGGAGATGCAGAGAGGGAGAAGCCTGACAGCGAAACCGAGAGCGACGTGGATGACCCGTAAGAGCAGTTCTTGTTTTTTCATTTTGATTCTAACGGTGAAAACATTTAAGGAGTCACGTATGTTTGCAAACAGCACAGACATAACTCCTCATTAGTGTCTGTCTATAAAAACAGTTGGTCCAAGTCAGCCTTCACACTCCTTTTCTTTGTGGTGCAGTGAACCCACACACCAAGTGAATGAGTGTGATGTTTTCTGTATTTTTGCTCCGGTTTGGGCAGAAGATCTGAATATCAGAACAAAGCAGACAGAAAACAAAAGCGTTTCATCTTTGGTCTCTATAACAACATGGCCAGGCTGTCAGCCATCCAAACAGATGAGCTGTTTGCTGCACATGCTCATGTTCTCCTGGGAATTACTGCTCGCTATAAAGTAAATAGAACCCACTGTCAAGTGTAGACGTACTTTTTTATGATTAAGAACAAATATTTGGTTAGATTCTAATTAAAAGGAGTTATTTCTGTCTCTCAGCTTCCTCCCAGGAGTTGTGCCAGAGCCGCCCCACTCCACATCTCCAGTAAAGAGACGCACTCAGTCTCTCAGCGCACTTCCCAAAGATGGAGACAAAAGCAGCCCTGGAAAGGTAGGTTTTTCCTCCATATTTAATGTTTTAACATGAACGGGTCATCTCATGTCTTTATGCTCCTTTTGGTCTTTTAGAGGGAGAAGGATCACATCCGGCGACCAATGAACGCGTTTATGATTTTCAGTAAGCGCCATCGAGCGTTAGTGCACCAGCGGCACCCAAACCAGGACAACCGGACAGTCAGCAAGATTCTTGGGGAGTGGTGGTACGCCCTGGGACCAAAGGAGAAACAAAAGTACCATGACTTGGCCTTCCAGGTGCACAGATGAAAATCGTTTTCAACTAAATACCTGACATGTGGGCAAATATCTATAATGAATTGTTCCCTTGTTTCTAGGTCAAAGAGGCCCACTTTAAAGCCCACCCAGACTGGAAATGGTGCAACAAAGACAGGAAGAAGTCCAGCTCTGAGGGTCGGGGTGTCCCAGGGACCAAAGATATCAGAGAGAGGAGCATGTCTGAATCTACAGGTTCCTTTTTCTGACCTTTCACAGCGTGCACGAATAAAAATAAAAACGTTATTCTGATTCTTCTTAATTCTGCTTGTTTATAGAGCCTCATTCTGTGGAGCTGAAGGGTGTGGGTCCAGGCCTGGTGGGTGTGTCTGAGAGGAGCACAACGGAGGGGCATGTGGGCCAGTCTTCCCGCCCCAGGGCCTTTTCTCAAAGTGCCATGCACAGCCTGGAGCGGGGCGACAGGGCCAACACTCAGGCTCTGGCAGAGCTGGCACAGGTGAACCAGAAAAACCCTCACAGAAACTTTTTCTGCCCTTTTATGGTAAATGGTAAATGGCCTGTATTTGTATAGCGCCTTCTTAGGGTTCTACAACCCCCCAAGGCGCTTCACAACACAATCAGTCATCCACACATTCACACGCTGGTGGGGATGAGCTACATCGTAGCTACAGCCACCCTGGGGTGCACTGATAGAGGCGGGGCCTGCCGTGCACTGGTGCCACTGGTCCCTCTGACCACCACCAGCAGGCAAGGCGGGTTTAGTGTCTTGCCCAAGGACACAACAACAGCGACAGATTGAGCGGGTCGCAAACCTGCGACCTTCTGATTGCAAGGCGGCCACTTAACTCCTCTGCCACCATCGGCCACATTTTAGTTTATGTAATATCATTTCTCCTCCTGTTGAGAACAAACTCAGGGTAGAATACATGATGCATCTTCTGTGATTAAAAACGCTTCTGTCGCACACACACACACACACAACTAATACTCCAGGTAAACAATCCTGTCATTTTTTTGTAGATGTGCGGGGATGGCGGCGGTCAGTTTTCCAGCCATGCAGCATCTTCTCAGACTCAGCGGGGGGTCAGTGAGGACATGACCAGCGATGAGGAGCGAATGGTCATCTGTGAGGAAGAAGGAGATGATGATGTCATTGGTAAGAAATTAGAAGATCTTTATTTTTATGAGCCACAGTGATGCTCTCGTATCGCTCTCACTGGTTTTTACTGCTCAGTTTGGTACTTTTGGGCTGAATTTGACCATTTCAGTATTTTTTGGATCTAAAGGTGTGATATAATTAACTGAGAGTGGTTGAAGATAACTATGATGTAATCAACTCATGCAAATATGGTTAAAATCCATCCGTATTAGCCTTTAGCTTTCTAAGCAGCTGATGAACAGTTTCTGTTTTAAAATGAACTACAGTACAGTTTAGAGGGTGAAAACTACATGTTTTAACTCAAAAATATTTTTTTTAATAGAAATTTTGTGTCAAACATTTGAAAAACATTTTCTTTTTTAGTTTTAACCCTGACTGAAGGATCATAACACCCGGTTTGAGTTAAAACTTGCATGAATGTGAAGATTTGAAGTCCTGGGGAGAGTCAGGTGTAGCTGTAGTGTGTTGTTTCTCCACAGAGGACCCTTATCCCAGCAGCTCCATAGACCTCAAGTGTAAGGAGCGGGTGACTGACAGCGACAGTGAGAACGCTTCAGGAGATGAAGCTGAACGGAAGGTGAAACATCCGTTATTTAGGTTTAACTTCATATGAATATTTCAGATTTGTCTTTGTAAGACTGGTGCTTTCCCTTTTTCAGAGAGTTTTTGCTCCGGTCATCTGCTCTTCTGCATCTTCATCTTCCTCACACCATACCCCTCATGGCAGAAGCGTGTCACTGTCGTCCTTCCCCAGCAGCAGGCGCTACGATGATGGGAGATCTGGAGGGGGAGGGTTTTCAGACCACAGGAGGAGGGAAAGAGGTGATGGAGAGAGCAAGAACACTCCTGGGGGTGAGGGAGGGGGAGGTTTGCAGGCTCCTTCTCTCTCAATGTCCTCTAGTCAACCAGTCATGTCCACGCCTCCAGCCGGAGGCGCTCCGTCGTCGTCGGTTGCTTCGTTGGGGGCGAATCAGCTCCTGGGTGTTGGCGCTGTGAGGATGGCCTCCACCGTGGTGACCAACGTGATGCGCCCGGTTATCAGCACACCACTCCCCATCGCCAGCAAACCCAGAGATGGAGGTCCTTCATCCAGCCCACACCCTCCAGAGCGCAGGTACCTGAATCCCCAGCAGCAGCCGCAGCTTCTGATTGGTCCAGGAGCAGGAGGTGGGGCTGCAGCCGCGGGGGGTGGGTACTACTCTTCATCATCACCAAATCCTGTTGGTGCAGGTGGCGTAGTGACTAGTTTAGTGTTACCAGGCGCTCTGCCTGCACAGTCAGCTGTACAGCTCATCACCCCCTCCCCCCAGCCTCAGCACCCCCATCATCAGGGCCTCCCCCCCACAGCTGTTTCAGCTCCACATAACCAAACCAATGGGCCCCTGCCCTTGCTTCAGCCCCAGTTCCTCCCCGCCTCGGCCCTGGCACCCCCTGGGGGTAAGGCCATCACGCAGGTTCAGTACATTCTGCCCACCCTACCTACTAACGCCAATCCCAAGAGCCCCCCCCTGAGTCTCAGCCAGCCAACCGGTATCTTCAACCTACCCACAGCCCCACCGACGCACGTGGCCAACGGTAAACACCAGGGTACCAGTTTACCCACAGGATATTCATCCGGTCCAGCCGTGGGCGTGGTCGGCCCCGGAGCCAGAGGTGAAAGTTCAGACCGGACTCGCGGACAACATCGATGCCGTGTTGTGTGGTTAGTTTGAGTGAGCTGCTCACTCTCTCTGTTTCTGTCTTTGCTCCAGTCCAAACTCAGTCCCCAGTGCTGCAGGGTAAAATGCTTGTTCCCATGGCAACAGTACGGACTGCGCCAGCCCCTGCCCAGCAGTTTCCTATTGTGGCTCCACCTGTTCCTGTCCAGAATGGTGCTCAGACTGGAAGCAAGGTCAGAGGACACACAGGAACAACTGAACACCTTCACGTGTTTCTGCTCACAGATTTATTCTCCTACTCTCACAACTTCCTCTTTTGGCTCCTCAGATCATTCAGATTGCCCCCATGCCCATGGTCCAGTCCCAGCTGCCTCAGGGCGGAGCGGTGCATCCTGCCAGTCCTTTCCCCGTAACCGTGGGCACGGCTGCAGTGGTAGCTCCAGGATCAGCCCCCTCACAGGCTGTGCTTCTGCCCCCAGCACCTACCAGGTAGGGACTGACCAACTGTTGAACCTGTACTATAACTATGGGCCTGTTTTGGGACGTCATAGTTTGGTGTTCCAGGACAAAGGGAAGCAAAATATTTCAAAGCTGATTTCTTTTTAAATAAAATATACAGTTAGCAGAGTTTCATTGTAAACAGACGCGTTAAACAACGTCTCAAAGGAACAAACCAACGAGCCACATTCGGGAAAGAAGTGAGAGAACTATTTCTGCTTTGTTGTCATGGAGAATTTATTTTTATGAACAAGTGCTAGGCAACAAAGGACAAATCATTTATAGAAAACAATCCTGTTAATTTGAACGTCGGTCATTCCCATCTTTAAAATGATATGTTTTTGTTCTGTGAGAAGTGTTTGGATCTGCAACGTTCGTTTTGACATGAAACGGATGTTTAACTCCTTAAGAAAAGCAATGTTTGGGATCCAGAGGCGTTCGAATGAAGGCAACTGGACTTCTTTGGTTTCTTGAAAACATTTCATTTCTCATCTGAGGAGCTTTGTCAGTTCTGACTAATATGGGAGGGTCAAGCTAATGACCTGTCTATTACAGTTTATAAGCTTGACCCTCCCATATTCCAGTCAGAACTGACAAAGCTCCTCAGATGAGAAATGAAATGTTTTCAAGAAACCAAAGAAGTCCAGCTGCCTTCATTCGAACCCCTTTGAACTACCATGACCTGGATGACTCAGGACCTCCACCTTCATCAGCAAAACAAATGTCTTTTAGCCAAAGGTGTAAATAAAATTATATAATTTCATAAGTCTGACTTTATTTATACAGATTCCATCCTTAGCTTCAGTCCTCACAAAAACATAATGAAATATGTGTGTTTTTGAGATTTAACCCCTTTAGTGCCAGGTTTTATTAAAAAATCTACATAGTAAAAAAACAACAAAAAAAAAGTAGAAATTAAATAATTATTTTCTGCGTTCTGTCCAGAGGACAAATGAGCATAAACATATTTTTTTGTGTGTGTGTGTACATTTTTGCCCCTTATTAGTGACTCGTGTTTGGAAGGTAAATGACCTGTATTTGATATAGTGCCTTCCAGAGTCCTAGAACCCCCCAAGGTGCTTTACAACACAATCAGTCATTCACCCATTCACGCACACATTCGGATGGGGATGGGGGTGCGGGTACAGCTTGTGCCACTCACTCCGGAGCTGGCTCCGATCGGCTCTAAGAGCCGTTTTGTTTGCGATTGACACATCCAACCACGTTACCTGCCTAGTAACGGTAACAGTGTTGCAACAATGAGAAAAGTAATTAATTGGATTACCCGGTTACCTAAAAAATACCGCCGTTATACTTAAGAGAGCTAGATGAACTCTAGAATCCTCACTCATTAAAATCTTGGAAGGCTTAAAAACAAATAGTTTTATTGATAAAGGCTGATGTTGGTTTAAAAAACAGATCATACCCCAGCCTCACTCGTGCCTCTGAGCTGCTGGACTATCAGGTGTCCTATTCTGATTGAAATTCTATATACACACGATAAGTTTGCGTCAGTTCGTTTAAATATGGGCTTTAGCATATCTGGGCACATAATCAAATCTTGTACCCGTCTGAAAATGATGACGTCATAGTCAGTGGTCGTTCGGCATCATCTCAGAACACTGCGCGCTCAACCGTCTATGTAATTAATAGAAAGGTCACTGATCAACACTTGCAATTCAGTGTCGTGATGGTTTTAAAAAAATTCTGAAGGTTGTTAAAAAGGTATTAAAAAGTAGTAAATTTAACTTAAGGATTGCTGTATATACCCTGCATACCAAAGACTTCAAAAATGGACCCGATGCCTCCCCGCTAGACACTCAGCATTAAGGGGTTGGATTGGAGGGTTAAACCACCAACTAGTTCCAGAGCGCATCTGCAGCTCACATCTCCCCACGGGGATGGGTCAAAGGTGGAGAAATAATTTCACCAGTGTGGTGACTAATGGAACTTTAACTTTAATTTACTGTTGTATTTTTCATTAAAGCTACCATGGCAAATTTGCAAAACAAGCTAGCTTAAAACATTTTTTTCATGCATCTTAACAACGTTTAACATAATATAGCTATTAATATTATGTGGAGATTTAAAAAAACTGAAAAAATTAACAAAGTGGTTCTTCTGCATTTGTCTAAAAACCTCCACCAATAACACGCGGCTCGGACCAAAAGCAACTATTGGACCATCTGGTTGTCGATCTCGCCGACCCGCCGCACTTCCCAGCGGTCCTCCGTTCACTATGCACTCGCGTATTGTGCAGCAGAACACCACTGGTGTGAGGGCCTATTACTGAATGAGCGGAGAACCTCATTCAATAATATCTGAGAAGGAGAAACAGCCGGCTGCTACCACTTCAACTTTAGGACAAACTACCAGAGTCCCAAAAAGAAAAACACCATTTGAAGTCACGGACAACAAAAGATGCTTGGACCTAGAAAACGGAGACTGGTGTTTAGCGCTATCTCGTTTTCTCTGGTAATGTGGGTTCCAGTATCTGCTGGACGTGGTCTAGAGATGATACCTGACGGGTGGGGCGAGAGTTCAAAAGTTAGCTTGTTTTGCAGCTTTCTCATCTAAAGATGGTGTTTCAGGGGTTGAATTAGTGAAAAATCAGGCTGCCCAGTAAAATAAGTTCCTCTGGAATAATTTAACAAGCATGCGGAGAAGGTTTGTCGTGAGTATTTTACTTTTGTGAAAACCATAAAAGGCTTTTAGAAAAACTAAAATGTGTTTCCAAACGGACCAGATGGTCTCTAAAGCTATTTCACAAAGATCGCTTTAGCACAGGAAGTCTTTTTCTCTGATTTAATGCTCAGAACAAAGGAGAGAAAAAGTAATTTCACTACATTTTTACAGGTGCTGCTATTGAAGTAAATAAAAGTCTTGTTATTTACAGCTTATCATTCTGATTAGGGTGGAATAAATGATGAAACCCTGTTAGAAATGCAGGACAGAGCAGATTTTGTGAAGCGGTGAGCAGACAAAGCCAGAAGCTGAATTCCTGTCGGGTCTGACTGTAACGGTGCAGCTCTATTCTGGATGTGTTAGTCATGCTGCTGGTGGCCTGAGTTGCCTCTGCCTGCCCGCCCACCCCCACAGCTCTAGTCATCTGCTGTGGTTTACACTCATCGACTGACCCTCGCTGCAGTACTTCTGCTTTTGTCTTCCTCTTTCTGTTGAATCTCATCTCTGTTCCTTACATTCTGCTTCGTCGTCGTTGTACTACAACACCACCCGCCACCGCCGCTACACAACTCTTCAGGTTTATTTTTAGAACAAGTGTTGGTTGTCCTCTCTGCTGCTTTTCTCTTCTTCTCCATGTTTTTATTTATTACTTATTTCATCTGATCGCTCTCCTGTTTGTGCAGAATCACGTACGTCCAGTCCACTCCGGGGGCCCCGACCACCCTGCCCTTGGTCTCCACAACAACAGGCTCCTCCCCCACTCAACAAGCTCTACCTGTGCCTGGATCTGCGTATGTTCCCTCCCACTTAGCGACACTCGGCTTTACGGCCATCGCACCACCTGGACAGACTCTGGTTCAGCCGCTGATCGCAGGTTAGTAGAGAGAAAAGGTTTCTGTTCTTCTGTCATTTTAGTGACTCACTTGGTCAAATCTTACTCTCATCCTGTAATGTTCACTGTTAACCAGAAAATCTAATCGAGTCCTTTAAGCAGGAATTTAATCAATGCTCCGCCCCTTTCTCAGGGCACCTTAACACCTGAGAGTCTGCATGTTTTTGTCACATATGGTCCCCTAAAGCAATTCTGTGTCACACCTGCTCTCTGCATCGTTCTAATTTTAATTATGGTAAATATAGACTCAGGAATCAGCCTGTATCTGCTGTTGAGTGGCTTACCCTCACTAAAGATAATGATGACCCCGCATAAAGCACAAAGTGACCAAAGCTCTGTACTAAACCCAATCAAAAGACACAACACCAACCATAAAAGAGCCACGTTCAAAATATGAGACTTAAAATCGTTTATCTTATGAATAAAATTTTGAAATTGACCATTAAAGTCATTCACTCATATTTTTAATACATTTGCATTCTGCTGGAACCAGAAACCCGCAATGCTGGACGAAACGAGTTAGCACTAAACACCACTCGCTGTTTTCTAGGTCCAAACGTCTTCTGTTGTCCGTGACTTCTAATGGTGTTTTTCTTTTTGGGACTCTGGTAGTTTGTCCTAAAGTTGAAGTGGTAGCAGCCGGCTGTTTCTCCTTCTCTGATATTATTGAGCGGAGAACCTCTCACACCAGTGGTATTCTGTTGATAAATACGTGAGTGTGGAATGAGTGGAGGACCCAGGGAAGTGCTGCTGGTCCATGAGACTGACAACCGGATGATCCAATAGCTGCTTTTGGTCTGAAACGTGTTATAGGCGGAGGATTTTAGACAAATGCGAAAGAACCACCTTATTAATTATTTTATCTCCACAATATATTTATAGCTACACTATGTTAGAACGTGGTTAAGAGACATAAAACATTTGCCATTGCAGCTTTAATCTCTGGTTTTGACGACTTTAGTCTGAACCAAGCTATGAAGTCCAAAGGCACCTGATTGTCACCTTGTTTTAATGTTGTGACCCCTAAAGGATGGCGATGTGGGTGGACCCAATAAAGAAGTAGTTTGGATATTTTTTCATAGGAATTTTGACTCCCGTCTCTTTTATCCAGGTCAGCCTCCTCTCCTTGCCACGGCTCAGTCCCCGCAGCCCTCCACCTCGGCCTCCGGGGGCCAGATCGTTACCGCTATCTACCCTCCATCACCGAGTGTCACCATGGCAACAGGGGTGGTCTCTTTGGCAGCGGTGCCCCCCAGTGTGGTCTATTCTGTCTCTAGCCCTTCGAGTGCTTCGCCCCACATCTTGCCCAAACACACAATGACCACCACAGGCGCCCTGCTCCCACATCCTCAGCCACATCTAGAGCGACAAGCCGACCGCCACCTGCTTCCAGACAGGTCTGCTGATCGACAGAGCGACAGGCAGGCAGAAGTCCTGGCACATGCAGACAGACAGATGGAGAGGCAGACCACAACCTCCGGCAGTATCGGCTCAGCAGCTCCTCCTGGTGGCTCAGCTGTGTCTATAAGACCCTGCAGTCCTCCCATCCAGATTCAACCACCCGGTATGACACCTCCTGTTGTTTTAGTCCTAAATCCATTTTTTAAAAATTTGTCGCACATTAATTTCAACAAAATCTGTCTGATTGCAGGTAGCACGCCCAAGTTATCACAGCTTCCAGTCAGGGTCCCTCAGAAAGTGAAGGCGACGGTGGCGACCATCCCTGTGGGCAGCTACGATGGGGGGGGGCGAGGCAAAGACAGGGATCGCGACAAGGACAGGGAGCGAGAAAGGGAAAAGGAGAAGGAAAAGGAAAGGGAATGTGCTGCAAACAGTCATTTCTCCTTTGATTCTGAGCCATCGGGGCAGACGGGGTCTCCTTCAGCACATCCCGCCGAGGAGCTGCCCTCCTCTGACAGACCTCCAGAGGGCTCCAGTACGGCAGACTCGTCTGACACGAGGACCAGGGAAAGCACAACCACCAAAGAGGTGAGACCAGCAGCACTTTACGGCTGGAGTCCTCCTGTGTTTCAGCATGAATCACCTGTTCTGAACTCTCTCTGCAGGCTGGGTGGAAGGAGTCTCTCCCCTCCTCCCCTCTGCCCCCCCCATCAGCCACAGAGCCCACTCTGCCACCCCCACAGACTGACAAAGACGGTCCCACGCCCAAAAAAATCAAAGCCCGCCCACCACCACTAAAGAAGACCTTTGACTCTGTTGACAAGTGAGTCAGTGCCTTTGTGAACACGCTGTGCAGAACCTGTTCATGGACTGTGTGTATACACTCAGCTTTCTGTGTGTGTGTGACTGTTGGACTGGCAGGGTTCTTTCAGAGGTATATTTTGAGGAACGCTTCGCCGAGCTGCCAGAGTTTCGACCCGAGGAGGTTTTGCCCTCTCCCACCCTGCAGAGCCTGGCTACTTCACCTCGCGCCATCCTGGGCAGCTACCGTCGCAAACGGAAGAACTCCACCGGTCTGGTTTTCATTTTAGCGTCGTTGATGCTGAGTGTGTTTTTTCTTAAACGCTCTCTCTCCGTCCAGATCTGGACTCTGCCACTGACGAGCAAGCCTCTCCAAAGAGAAAGAGCCGGCGGCGCTCCAGCTGCAGCTCCGAGCCCAACACGCCTAAAAGTGCCGCCAAGTGTGAGGGAGACATCTTCACCTTTGACAGAGCAGGTAAAAGAACACAGAGGGAGCTGATTTCTGTCTTCCTGTTGGAGTTTTCAGGCAAATTACCAGGAAGCTTGAATTTATTTCTAAAATAGAAGCTTTTCAAGACGTGCTGCGAGTTCCAGCTGAAACGAGTTCAGAGAGAAACGAATAAGCTGCTTGAGTCGTGTACAGTTCTATTTAAAATCACTGATTTGGAATAATTTATTTCTCTTTCCTGTTTCACCCGACTGCTCTAAACCGGTTTGTGAAGGCTAACCCACTCTGTGTGTTTATGACGCTTTCCCAGCCACTGATGGAGAAGACATCCTGGCAGAACTGGAGTTTGAAAAGGTGCCGTACTCCTCCCTGAGACGAACGTTAGACCAGAGGAGAGCGCTCGTCATGCAGCTGTTCCAGGAGCAGGGCTTCTTCCCATCAGGTAGGAGACACACATACACACACGAAGAATGTAGAATTAGTTTCCTAATGCAAAAATGTGTTCCCACCTCCAGCCCAGGCCACTGCAGCATTCCAGACAAGATACTCCGACATATTTCCCACCAAAGTGTGTCTGCAGCTGAAGATCCGGGAGGTCCGGCAGAAGATCATGCAGACAGCGACTCCGTCTGATTCTGTCTTAGGCCCCTCAGATTTAGCCTCCTCGCTTCCTGGACCGTCTGGCTCCCAGTCAGGGGAGGGGTCGATGAAAGGAGGCGTGGACCTGCACGACGAAGAGGCGGAACAGGAATCGGATGCGAGCCCAGAGGATCCTCGGGATTTGCAGGACTCTTCTAGATGAGTGACGGCGGACAATCACTAACTACTCGTGTCATTCTCTTTCCACCTTCATGCCGACCCTCATCCATACTCCTACCACCTGCAGGTGTCCGGCATTAAGAGTGAGGCATGGTCGTTTGCAATATTTGGACTTCTGTTTTTTGTAACGTGTGGGCTTTGCACCAAAAACATGAACATTTGGAAAAAACGGAGCGGCACAGAAAATCCCACGTGTACGAACTGTTCATTCCCTGACTTGATTTAGCACTATGCCCTAAAACCGCCGTAGAGACGGACTGATGCCAGTGACCGAAGGACCATCACGTACAGCTGCGTTCGTTTGCCTTGAAGATGAAACGGTTTTGTTCTGGACAGAGGGACCCGCTGAGGCCGAGACGGTTTTAATAGTTTTGATATTTTTGTTTCAGACCACTACGCGTCTGCTTGAGGAACAACCTGTATGTAAACTCGGCCGTTTAAGATTGTGACTTGTTTCTGCTGACGTTCGGGGGCTGGTCCCTTATCAGCCTGAAACGATGCGATGACATCATGAAAAACACATTGCAGTGGACCTTGAGAGCTGCTTTTCTCACCTGTAGACCTGAGGTGTGACTGAAACGGACTTCTGGCAGTGCCATCATTCCTGCAGATTCCCGACTGGCCAGGTCCCGTTGTTGTTGAACCCAGCATTCCTGTGCCTCTCATCAGCTAGCCATGAAGGAAGGAGGAGGGTCAGGGTCACCGGGCACATGGTTCTTAGACGTAGAGGTCAGGCTGAAAACACCTTAATCCTCTATTGCCAAGCAGTTTTATTGACTTCTTTTGCTATTTTGATTTGTATTTAACATTTTCATATTCAGTTGTTGTTCTACTTTTATGGTTATTGCTTATATCATTACAGTGATGGGTTTGTGTTTATTTCTGCCACCGTTGGTTTTCCTGAATAACTTTGGAGGCAGGTGAGATGCTGCTTCACACCTGTACAGTTCCTCCATCGTAGTCTTCCCTTGGCTGGCCTCTCACCTCAGCAAGGACCTGTGGTGCACTTCTTTTTATCATTTATTTTAACAGGAATACAAACTTGGACCTTTTTGTCGTCTCAACAGTAATAAGCAAGCCGTATGTTTTTAGAGACCCCGCCCCCCTGTAGCCCCACCACTTATACACCTCTGTCCTCCCCTCCTTCCTCCTTTTGTCACTTTATTGCTCTCGCTTGACCTCCCTTTTAGACGGGCGGAGAAAATAACCTGGAGGGAAGTAAAGGGAGGTAACGAATCAAAGAGAGCTGGTAGGACAATACTGGTTGTGTCTTTGTGCAAGACTTGGTTGTGTTGTAAATAATTACTGTAGAGTCAGTAGACTCAGTATTGGTATGGAAAACCTGTCATTGACCATAAGTTGACTTTTAAGACATCATTACTGAACACAGAAAAAATAAATATGACTATTAATGTGTTTTACTTGTTAATGCTGGTTTCATGATACACCGTTCCTTTATTCAGTAGAGCAGTAATTAGCTATGGCTTGTTTTAATGAGCTAGGAAAAGTTTTTATTTGAAAATCCCTCCGTGTCTTCTGCCAGGATCGAATAAATGTGATTTAACAGTCATGGCAGCAAATCTGGAACCTGATTTCCAGTTCAGGTCTGGGAATGATGCATCTGGGATTAGCCTCGACCACCGCCAAGGAGATCAGAACGCTGTTCCCAGGAGCTAAGCATCAACAAAATATTAGAACTTCATTCATCTGGAGCAGAATGAGTGTAATGTCAAACCACATGACCCGTTTCTAGATCAGCTTAAGTAAATATTAAATATTTCTCCATACCTTTCAAATTCACCCTTTCTTGTGTAAATGTGACTTAAAAATGCTGAAAATCCTTAAAAAAAAACGTTTATTAATTTCACGCTCTTTCATGACAAAAGTGATAAACTTTGAATGGTACAAATTTTCATCTGTGGCGCAAAACGAGTCCTTATTTATATGCAACATCTTTAAATTACAGATTTTTTCACTTCACTTAACGCTGATTCCTTCAGAGGGAACCCGACATACTTTGGTCTGTTCGCCAAATTCATTTCCTCAACATAAATATCTGCTTCCAGTAAACCGCGTCAAAAATACCAGTAGTCAAACTTTCGCTTCAGCCGGAACGAGAACTTTGAGTTCTTGGTTGTTTCCTCGTTCACATCAGGTGGAGCCTGTCCGCCGCCAGCCCGTTCTCCAGAGCTGTCTGATAGATCTGCAGAGCCTGCTCCAGAGGCAGCGCTCCTCCCTCGCTGGTCTCAATGATGGCGATGGTCTCGCCGAACTCGTTACACATGATGGTGGAGGTGCCCTGAGTCTGAGGAGAACGAGTCAAAATTAAGACCAGATTCAGAAGAACAGTGCTCCTGCATGAATAAAAATATCTTTTTGAGCCAGCACACATTAGTGGTCTATATATGGGCAAGCTGTATGGGTCCCAAAAGGGTTTGTCCATGGTGGCCCCACGGGGCCATCTGAACCATCTGAAAACCAATGTAGGGTCAGTTAAAATCTATGTGTGCAACCCCCATGGAAATCATGGACAAACCCTGTTGGGACCCATACAGCTTGCCCATATATATACCATATGGGGCCCACCTTTGTGTGCTGGCAGGAATAAAATGAACAGTTTATAAACAGGGAAGCTTTTACCTGCTGCAGGTCTGAAGTTTGGATCTGGATGAGCTGAGGCTGCCTGTTAGTCAGATCCACAGCAGACTCGTCCACCACAGCAGAGCTGGTCTCCATGGCGACCTCCTCCTTCTGCTGCTGCCTGGCGTGGGTCTTTCTATGGTTCCTCAGGTTGGAGAGGGTCTTGAAGGCTTTCCCGCACAGCTGACACGGGTGTGGCCGTTCGCCTGTGTGCATTCTGCGGTGCTCAGTCAAGTGCATGCTCTGAATGAAGCCCTTCCCGCACGTTTCGCAGCGGAACGGTCGTTCGCCGGAGTGCGTGCGCAGGTGCTCTCGCAGGTGCGTGCTCTGACGGAAGCGCTTCCCGCACACCTGGCAGGGGAACGGCCGCTCGCCCGTGTGGACTCGCTGGTGGAGCGTGACGGCAGAAGACGACACGAACAGTTTACCACAGATGGGACACTGGTGAGCTTTAGGCCGTTTGCCGGGGGTGCAGCGTGGCCGCCCGCGGCATGAAGCAAAGTGGCTGAGTCTGTGGAGTCGCAGATTTGCAGCAGAATTCAACTTCCTCCCACAAATGTTGCAGTCCAGATTCCCTTTGGACAGGCTGCCCGACTCCCCGGATTCTGTCACTGCTGCTGCTGCTGAGGTGGAGGGCTCTGACGTGAGGTCTTCAACTCCCTCGACTAAACCACGGGGCTCCCCGCTCTCCTCTGCGTCCTGAGCAGGGTGCTGCTCCAGACAATGTCGCTCTCGTTGGGTCTTGGTCAGGAAGCCGGCTTCACAGTGAGAACAGGGAAAAGGAGCTGGAGCTCCTGGATGCTGAGTAAAGCGATGTGCTGCTAACTTGTTGGCCCAGCGGAAAGTTGCGGGGCACTCGGGACAGGTCAGTCTCAGAGCGCTGGAGTGCAGCAGGCTGTGCTGACGGAGGTTTGACGACTGAGAGAAGGAGCGGTAGCAGACGTCACAACGATACGGACGCACGCCAGAATGAATGAGCGTGTGCCTCATCAGATTGGCCAGCAACGAGAAGGTTTTGCCGCAGTCAGAACACTGGAAGGGCTTCTCACCGGTGTGTATGCGCATGTGGTTTTGCACATGAACGTGCTTCTTGAAGGACTTCCTGCAGATGCCACAGATGAACCTGCGCTGAACCACGTGGGACTGGCGCTGATGGTGCGCGAGCAGCAGCTGAGAGGGAAACGTTTTAGAGCACAAATGGCAAGAAAACGAGTTGATGCCCGTTAGTGAGTTCAAAGCAGCCTCTCCTGAAACCACGGAGCTTATTACAATCCCACTGTCGTCCAGAGGAGACGGATTTGAAGAGGAAACGGCATCTTCCATCTCAGCCTGCTGATGGTTCTCAGTGTTCGCAGACGGCTGCTTTTCAGCATCGATCTCTCTCTCTGCTTCATCAGCATTTTGGTCACTAAGAGAAATTGGGTTTGGATCCCCGACGGTGACCACCTCTTCCTCCGTGAAAGGGGGCTGCATGATAACTTCTGCCTCCTCAACCTGGAGCTTCTTCTTGACCCTTGCTCTCTGCAGGATGGCAAGAGCCGTTGCAGATGTTCTTTTAGGAGGTGCAGCCTGGAGAAGACGAGAAGCAAACATCAAAGAGAACCACTACAACAAGCTGTGATAGGAGAGGTTATCTGAGAGGTTTCTGACCACAAAAACAGGAGTGGGTGTGTTGGAAGTGTCCCGGTTGAAGTGGGTCCGACGGTGGTAAAGGTACTTGGTCATGTTGGTGAAGGTTTTTTGGCAGAACTGACACCTGTGGAAAGGATTTGCGATGTGCGACTTCCTGCAGGTGAGAGAAATGGGAAAAAGCCGAGCATTATTTAAAGGACCGCTTTTACACGAAGATCAAAACAGCAGTCGTGTCGTCACCTGTGCATGATGAGCGTCATCTCAGTGGTGAAGCCAATGCCACAGTCCACACACAGATACCGCGCCACGCCCGAGTGTGTGCGCATGTGTGTCTGCAGCGACGCGTCTTTCTTGAACACCTTGCCACAGTCTGGACACTCGTGCGTGCCCTGCTCGTGCACGCGCTGGTGAGCAGCCAGCCGGTTGACTGAGGAGAAGCTGCGGTTGCAGAGCTCACACTGCAGAGGCTTGGTCCAGGCTACACCTTTCTTCTCTGCTCCTCTCAGCCTCACGTCCTCCAACTTTTCGACGGACACTTCCCGTCCTTTCATTTCCTCGAGGCCAGTCATCACCCCCGGACCCCCGCTCTCTTTGTCTTGAGCTAGGAAGTGCTCTCCCTGGTGCTGGAGGAAGTCCTCTGGGGTCTGGAAGAGAAGTGAGCATTCTGAGCATTCGTACGGGTGGATGACCACCACCTCTGTTGGCTGCTGCTGGCCGTCACTGAGCACGCTGGAGGCCAGCCTCAACTCCAGCCTCTGAACACCGTTCTCCAGAACCCCTGGCTTCGCTGACGAGCTCCGGTTCCCAGCAGGCAGCAGAGGGGGCAGCTTGGAGCGGTCTGCCAATGCTTGAGCTGTGAGAATCTGCAGGTGCATGGTGGCAGAGCCGGGCGCCGGGGTCACAGGCGGCAGCAGGTAGGAGCGGGAGGATTTGGAGGCAGATGGACGTTTCTTCGGCTGCTGCTGCTGCTGCTGGTGGGCAAAAACCTGAAAAGAGTTTGCAGAGATAAAACCTCAAACTAAAGGTTTATGCACTCTCTAAAGGTCTGGAAGCTTTCAGAGGTTTTAACAGTTTTGAATCTTCAAGTTTTACTTTTCAGATGAAACCTGATTCTTCCTTCTAAACGATACGGACTCGATTCCAAAGTCCCAGATACAGAGTAAAGTACCTGTGCCAAGATTTCTCCCGCCTGCTGCTCACTCAGCACAAAGTTCTGCACGCTGTTCAGAGGAGTGACCGTTCCGTCCGGCTGTAGCATGTACTCCTTTTAAACAGAAACAACCAGTCAGTGCAAAACTTACTGGACTCAGAAATCCACAGTTTTACTGATAATCTCTAGTTTTAATCTAGGGAATCGATGACATGTAAACATGATGACTGGATAGCTATGAGATTAACTCTTTAAACAGCACATTTATATTTAATAATCATATAATAAAACTATGACTTTAGCAGATTTACCCAAACTGTTGGGCGTGTGAATGATGTACATCACGGTTTACGGATGGTCTCTGTTTTGTTGAACATAAATGTTTTTATTAAAAACCAACATGTTTTTTCAACACATCTGCAGTGGTCTCTAAAAGAAATGAATGCCTTGTGAGTCGATCTCTGAGGGTAAAAAGCTCTGGTGCTTCTGTTTCTGAAGTAGAAGTTGGTCAGAGGAGAGGAGAGCAGGTGGACATCTCTCCTCTGATTGGCTAACAGCAACACGACTCTACCACTGACTCTGTTTGCTCTGCATCATTGATGTTTTATCTCCACAAATAACACAAACCTGGAGGAGTTCTGCTGTGTGGTGGAGTTGCTAATGCTAACGGTTAGCTTCTACTAGCCGAGATACAATCTGCTCTCCCCTGGACGCTAAACCAACAGCCTTCCCCGTCGTGAGCCAAGATGGGTGAGTCCATGAATGTTCATTTTCAGCGTGACGTAGATCTGGCTGGATTTTCTGATCCGAGAGTTTCACCGTCTATTTTCTATCAGCGGCTAATGCAGGAAATAGGGGTGATTACTTTCACGTTTGCTCAGAGTGACCAATCATATAACTGGTTTTAACTCCTGAAAGCAGCAACTGTGATCAAGTGTTTGACATAACTGAGTCTCTCACACTGCTGCAGAGGAATTCTGGCCCAGGTTTGTTTACCGGATCCTTTTAGTTCAGCCACTTTAGAGTTAGAGTAAAAGGTCAAAGGTCAGACATCCTTCTTTGAGATTTTCTGGTAGAGAGCAGATTTAATGGCTCCATCAATAGCAGCAAGTGGTCCTGAAGCAGCAAAGCAGCCCCAGACCATCACACTACCACCACCACGTTTTTGAGGAAATGCAGAGTTGGTTTTACACCAGACACACCGTCAAATAAGTTCCTCTCGTCTAGTCAGATCTGAGAACTCTCCCATGGATGCCCCCCCCTTTTGTTGAATGGTGAACTTTGACCTTTTCCTTAACCAAGTGAGCCCTGCAGGGCTTCAGATATTTTTTCTGGTTTCTTTTGCTGTTGGACATCTCCAGAACAGGGCATGCTGTGTTGCTTTTTGAGATCTTTTAGCCTGCTTCATACTGGTTCTGTTGACATGATTGGTACAAGTGTGGCAGTAATCAGGCCTGGGAGGGGCTAGTGAAACCAAACTCAGCTTTCTAAACAATGCTAAACATACTTTTTTCTGTTTATAATGGGGCAAATACTTTTTACAGCCCTGTAAAAAAAATACATCTTAGTTCCTAGTTAGTTTTAGAACAATATTTAGACTAAATGAATGGAAATGTTGATGAAACTCTGTTTCAGAGGACTTATAAAGTCAGTGTTTAGTGTTTCTTACTGTAGCCTGTGTGTTACTGTGTGTGCTGCTCCTGTTGTGGGTTCGCCGGTGCTCCAACCAGGTCTCAGGCGAGTCAAACAGGGCCAAACAGTCAAGGCACTGGTACTGAACAGGTCCTGAATCCTGAGTCTGTGAGCTGGCTTGCTCCATCTCTAGCACCTCACACAGGCCTAGACAGACACATGGACACAGTGTATGTTACTATAAAGTGTTTTTTTGTCATATAAATCAACCACCTGTGCTTTACATCAATCAGTTTCCAAAGCAGAACACCTCTGAAAGAGGATTATAAAAAAAACTGTAGTTTCTTTAAAATATTTGCTTTTTTTGTCTCCGTCACCTTGCTGCTCCACCTCTATCCCAGCTTCTCTCATGTGCATCTCCTGATGCTGCAGCAGTTCCTCCGCATTCACAAGGAGGCTCCCACACTCCAGACATTGGTACTGCTGAGTTTGCTCCATCTCTGGGGTAGCCGAGGCCTCCCCCTCCACATCCTGGCCTGTGTGGATCTGCTGGTGGATCAACACATCCTGGAGGGTGTTGAAGAGCTGCTGGCACTCGCTGCACATGTACTGGTGCTCCACATACATGCCCTCCGCCTCCTCCTGACCCTGCTCGGCCATCATGACAGCTTGTCTGACTCTGCTCTGCCTTGAGCAGGTAGTGAGTGGATCATCAGAGGGACGATGTAACAACTGGACAGGATCCAATGAAGGAAGGCAACTTTTGTCATCCACAAAGTCAGGATTAGAGCAAACCTGCAAAAAATTAAAATCAGAATTTAGATGAAAAACTTTTTTAAAAGTGTAATCTCATCTGATAAGAGCGTTCACTTAAAGAACAGCTGTGAGATCAACAAAAGGCCTCTGTTGCTAACAGAACAGCCTCGGCTAAACAGAAGCTAAGAATTTCCTGTTTTCCTCCCAAATTAAATTCGTATTTTTGTTTACAATGTGCGATAGCATATGGAGAGCGGTTGGCGGCGCTCCCTCGGAAGCTGCAGACCTGTTTCTCGGCACCGCGGTTTCCTGACGGCGGGACCCCGGTTCATCGGGCGGTCCGTCAGGCGGCGCTACCCACTTTTCCCCGAAGCTCTACGGCTACGACGGCGGGCCCTTCTTTACCTTACCGCTCATTTACTCGCGCTGGACAATCCTTCGCGTGGGTATCAGTCGTTCAGCGGGCGTTTTTAGCTAGCTCTGTGACACAATTCGTGGTTTAAAAAAATAAAAAGTAAAACGTATCCGCGGGAATGTGCATTACAAAGCGAGTAATGTAACGTTTACCCGCCGATGGTCTCACTCTTGTGATAACACGCCCCGCCCAATGCGGTAGTCTCGACGTATCAGGTCTTGTGATTGGATACACAGACTGTCAATCAACTCATGCCCTTGACTCTCGGGAAATGTAGTTTTTTGTTGTTTGTCGAAATTTATGAATAGTATCTTCTCTGGATACAAACTGTATGTATCTATTACTTTAAAACTACTCTTAAACTATAATATGTACGTTTATATTTAAATATTTATGCCTATTTATGATATTTATACATTTTAGTAGTTTGTTGTGAATAAAATAGAAAAAAAAGTATTTTGTCATTGTTGAAGATGCCATCCTTTGAACTAATAATAGAAAATACCACACAAACATAAAACATCAACACAAACTCAAACTATTTTAATGCACATTAGAAGTAAACATGAATAAAATGTTTGAAGAAGAATAATGAAAACATATTTCCCTTGAGACATAAGGTTAAATATTTAAATATTTTTATTAAAAAATAAATGATAAATATTGAGGGTATCTGCAGGTAATGTCAGGTGATTTATACAGATTCAGATATACATTACAAGCTTTGCTGACTCAAATGGAGTAAAGATGGGTTTCTTTAAGGAAAGTTTCACATGTGGCTAGAAAACAATAAAACAGAAGTACAGAAAATTAAATATTTTGAAATGTATCTATGAAATGTATGGGTTAGTTTATTAGATTAACCCATCAAGATTCATAATCAATTTTCTGGAAAGACTGGACTAATACTTTTAAATGTTATCTTTTTTACATGATATTTGTTCTATGGTGTTTCTTCTCTTGTTCTATTGATTTGTTTTAGATAATTGTTTTTACATTAGAAATGTAAGGGGGGAAAAAAATCACATTTTTGTTGTTAGTCTTGTTTTTTCAAATAATATTTTGTTGTGAGGGTCATTTTATAATAATTACAGTTTTATGTGAAGTTAGTGTATAAATGTGAAACATTTATAGAAAACAACAACTGCTATTTGCATTGTGCGGTAACATGTCTGCTTCTTTTGAGGAGGAGTTCTGTGAAAATGTTGTCATTTGATTGTGTTACCTGTTGTAAAGAATTATTTAAGTTGCCTTTGTCAGAGGCAACAAAAATGAATTCTGTCTTAAAAATGTTGTGGTAGTTTAATTCTGCTTTTGTTTTATAACTTTTGCTCTGCCATGCACTCATATTTCATTATTATTATTTCAATATTCCATTATTCCAAACATTTCATTATTTATTTTAGATCTAATTATTATGGCAGGCTGGTAGCATTATTATAAAATACCAGCCAGAAATAAGCAAGCTATAACGTCCCCAAAGCATCCCCTAACCTCTAACCATGTAATGTAAACTTTGGGGTGGCATAAATTACTTTAAAAAAAAATTAGATTTTATTTTTAAATAGCAGGAACAGTTTGCAACTGGTCCAACTTTGATTAACTTTCATCTGTCTGATCTGTATCTCCAAACTGAAAATTTTAAAATAGCTAGCTACAAGTAAGATGCTATTAACTTTTTCTCAAAATGTTGGCACTATCCCTTTAAAGATAAAGAGAACTCGTTTTCCCATGATACCTCGCGACCTTTACGTCGTTGTACGTCAACTCCCCAGTCCCCCCACCATCACTGTTCTACAGAGGAAGAAAGGGGGAGACGGAAAACCTGTACTGAACGCTGTAAGTGTAATTTTTTTGTTTTTTTTTACTAAACATAAGAATATACTTATATTTAGCAGAGTGTGTTCTGGTGTTGCTACTCTAAACATTCAACCTTGCCCCGGCTTCAGTTCACCCAAATATGAGCGGCAGCGGGCGGGCCAGGACCAGCTCATTCGCTGAGTCTCCCGGAGCTCCCGGATCTGCTGCAGCCGGTGCCGGATCGTCGGTAGCCAGCGGAAGTTCGACAGGAAACACTGGGGCTTCGCAAGCCAGTGGAAGCGCCTCGATGAGCTTTGGGAATTTGAGACTGCCTAGCAGTAGTAAGTTTCCGTTCTATTTCCACCATGACAGCTCCATGTGTGTTATCATTAAGACTCGAAATGTGTTTTATTCAAAAGCACCGGAGTGTGTTTAATGTCGATTGTTGTTGCGAAGCTACCGAGTTAGCCGTTAGCTGCTGCGATCAAGGGCTTTCACCAGAGCTAACTTTATCGTTAGCTCTGGTGGTAAAAAGCTTAAAATTAACCCGCTGATATTCCCCCAATAACTAATATTAAGTATTCGTTTAATTGATATTGCTTAAATATTACTATTAACGTGTTATAAATGAACTGAGACTGGCGTTAACTTACGCTACTTTACATTTTTTTAATCATATGTGTAAACTAGCTTACAGTTGCTAGAGTTATCGTCCCGAGTTTTGTCTGATCTTAACCAAATATGTTTTGTCACAATCTGTCAACGTGTAAATTATTATTAAGTTTAATTCTAATTTGGCACATACAAGATTAATCGTTAAAATGCTGAGTTTCAGTGAACCTATGTCTGCTTCAGCAGTTATTGACCTTACCTGAACGTTATCTCACTCTGCTAGCTAAGGTGCTTGTTCTCAAACACAAATGAAGACAACTCTGCCTGAATAAATACCCTGATAAATACTGATGTTCTTTAATTTAATCACATTGACTCATCTGCATATATATATATATGCGAATTTTATTTTAATGGCTCATTAAATCAAGGGTGAAGCCAAACAGGGCAACAAAATCTAATATAAACTAAATAAAAAGTCAAAGATCTATTATGGTGCCTTGCTTGATTTGAAATAAAAGCAAAATAAATAAAGACAAAAGTCAAGCAGTGATTTAAATGTATCGGTGATCTGAGCGGTGTGTATTAAAGTGTACTTTCAGTCACATTACTGAAAGAATATGCATTATAATGGAGGGTATAGTGATGGCAAGCACACATAGGAAGTCCAATTCAGTACTGTAAAGTCCAAGAACAATACAACTATCATGGAATTTAAATTAATCCATGGGCTAGATCCGTAACAAGAGTCCAGGGAACAGATTTCGGATTTTGACCAAATCCAGTTTTCACAGTCAAACAGATCAGATGAGAACATTTAAAGTCTGGATGGTGTTGATGTCCACAGTAGTGTTGGATTATGTGAGTTCTCCTGTGCTGTTTTTGAAAACCATAAATCTCATCTTGTGATGAGTCCACTGCTTTTTTCTCTTTCTAATTCCTTTGATGGTGGTAGATAAACGATCAAATCTGTTCCCACCCTTACACGTCCAGTTTTTATAGCTACAGCACAGAAACGTGACTTTGATGGTTTGTAAACAACGCATCAATGGCCGATCAAGACTTACTGATCAAACTGTCAGCACAGAACATTTTTTTACATATAGCAGAAAGTAATTTATTTACGATTTGAGCAAATCTACTGACCATGCTGTTTATTCAGGGGTCTTTTTACTTACTGTGGTGACAGGAAGTTGGTAAATTCTCAGGCTTCGTGTAGCTTTATTGACTCTAGTACGTTGATTATTTATAGCCTAAAATTTTATTTAGAAGGAAAAACAGCATAGCTCAGCATTTAAGTACAACCTTATAACTAACACAAAATGACTGATGTTTAAAAATAAATGCTAACATAATATCTAACTGTTAATTGCTTATAGTTATTCTAAGATGACCTGCAAGCTCTTGAAAGTATCACGTTTGAAGTCACAATCTGACTAAGTTTTATAATCCCACTTCCAGTCCGTCCTGCATCTCTTCCTTCTGATACGACTCTGCTAATGTCTTGCTGAAATGTAAGATTAATAACAGAAATCTCAACGCTTGTTTTAAAACCAAAATGAGAACATTTAGTTTTCGCAGATTTAATCTTCCTGCAGAGACGCTGGATGCTGTGCAGCAGTTTGCGTGACTTCTGCATCTTTACCCAATGAGTTTATCAACGCTAACAATCACTTTTGTGGTATAATACATGCAAAACAAGGTAAAAGACAAGCTTCATCTTGGGTTATACTTATAAGACCTGCCATAAATAGTGATGTAAGAAATATAAAACTCATGTTTGTGTGGAGCAGTGGTGTCCAATCCTGGTCCTCCAGGACCACCATCCTGCATATTTTAGAGGTTTCAATGCTTCAACACACCTGATGTTAATTAGTGGCTGATTAACAGACTTCCATAGAGTTTGATGACCATCTGAACAGGTAGTTCAACCGTTGAATTGAGTTTGTTGGAGCAGGGACACAGCTAAAGCATGCAGGATCCCTGAGGACCAGGACTGGACACCACTGGTGTAGGGGGACATTTATGGTGTAAAGTTAGTCTCATGGTTGGGTTTTGTAAAGTTGAGCCACGCGATAACTCCTTGTCTGACCCGAGACGATGGCTGTGGTAGAAAATGAAATGGCTGCTAATAAAATGACTCAGTAATTTATGGCAGCAGTGAGGCAGTAATTGTCCTTGATCAAAAACAATTATAAACAAGTCCCGACTGAAACACGGCTAATAATCAATTCTGATATAACAGAAAATAAGCCTCGTGTGCCACGGTGAGTTTTGACAAGGTTGTCCTAGAAATAAAGCTTCATTAGCTTTTAAGCTAAATAAACTTTATTTAAAATACTAATTATCATGCATTTGGTGAATTGTTTGTTTAATATCAGTGCTTTCTCCTGCTGAGATGCAACAAAATTATTTGTTTTTGCAAAAACACAGAAGAAAAGTCGCCTCCACCTATTTGCTGTATGATGGGTTAGACTTTTAACATCCTGTCATATCCAGCAAAACTCATCTTTCCCAGTTAAAACATCAGTGCTTCTGTAACTTCCTGTCACTGCCACGTGTTCTTTTGTAGAGACGATGCTGGAAACTATTAGAACATGAAAAATTAGAACACGGTGCAAAAGTTCATTTATGACAGTGATTCAACCTAAAATGTGAAACTAATATATGAGATAGACTTGATGCAAAGCAAGATTTTAAAGCCTTTATTTGTTGTAATTGTGAAGATTTCGGCTGACAGCTTAGGAAAAGTCCAAATCCAGTGCTAGTTGTGATTTGCATCAACGCTCTTTAAAGCATTTTGATTCATTTCTTGTAAAAACACGATGGATCTTTTGTGCAAAAGCTGTGGAAGGTGCTGGTTTTCCAGTGCTGCCAGTCACTGGTGTCCTCCTTAAACCATAAACCCTGCACACCTGCAGTCCCTCAGCTGGGTCTCCATCACCGCAGACTGTTACACAAGAACAGTAGTTGTGAAGATGCTGTGACCCCGTCGTGTTTGGCCCTCATCAGACTCACTGTAATTCTCACACTTGCTCCGCTTTTTGTTGTTTTTTCCAATCATTTCCAGGACAGAACGTTCACTTGTTTAATTTATTCCACCCACAGTAAAACACCATTGTAACAAGAGGATGTTTTTCACTCTACCTGTCGATTGATTGGTGGATTGCATTATTGTTATATTTAGTTTAAAAATGGGAGAAATCTACACGTCTTACAGGATGGTTCCTTCTGGAGTCCTCTCATAATCCCAGCTGCTTTGACCCATCCTGGCTTTAATCTGTTTTCCTATATTTAAAACTGTCATTTCAGTAACGGCAACCTTTCAAGTGGACTGGTGTTACGAGTCATGACCAGTCTACGCAAAAAGTAAAAAAAAAAACGTAATTAGTTCAGTGATTCAGCGTGACTCAGGGGTTGGCACGTCAGTCTCTGGCCTCTCGTTAAAACCAGCGCCAGCGTGGTGGGTGGATTTCCTTTTTGTCAGTACCAGAGCAGCTTTTGGTTCATTAATCACCGCTGACAAAATGTTGAACTATTCAGCACAGAGACTGTCAGATTCATCATGAACTTAGGAATGTGGATGAACTACATTACGAGTCACCTGTAATGTACGTGGGGTTAGTCGAGATATTTGTGCTCTAGAGGCGAGCCTGCAGGTGTGTGAACCATAAGGCACCAATAGCTTAAAAGTCATTTATCTGCGTCCTCCTGGTGTAAAAGCATCATCAAACACTGTCAGATAAGGGACCACTAATGATAAAATATTAGTCGTAATTTATCACAGAACCGACAATCTTTTTATCCTGTAAAACTCGTGCTGGAGTTTTACGCTTGGCGAGCTCGGAGGTGATTATTCATTAAGCGTAGGTGTGATGAAAGTCACTCTGCTCGTCCGCTATCCTTTACTCGTCAGACTCACGTCGGCGTATTAGAAACCAAACAGCTGGGCACGGCGCTCATCTTTGCATTTATAATTCAAGACAATATCATGCCACAGCTGCTCCATATTTAATGTGCTCCCCTCTGACTTAATTGTTTCAAAAAGGGAAGTGTAAGCGCGCTAAAAACAAATGCAGAGTTGAGTTTAGTTCAGGTGTGACGTGAAGAAACAGCACAGCAGTTTTCTCTGCAATGATTTAGATATTTAAATATGTCAAATAAGACTTTTTATAATCTGATTTCAAATTCACAAAGTAGTGTGTCAGCTTTGTTAAAACCCCAGCTCTTTCTAAAATCTGTTTTGAAACCTAGAGGGGTCCTGTTGAGACACGAGAGTTGAGCAAGCAGAGAAAAATGGTTGCACCTTTGGGTGTGCTGCTGTCCGTGCAGTTTTTATCACAAGCTCCGACAGGCCTTTTGGCAGAGGGCCTCTTCTCTGCTGCTGCTCTCCTCTCTGGGTTTTTGCCTCCGTTTGTGACCGAACAACAAAAACCCACCAGACGAGCTGCTTAACCCTAACTGGAGTTGTCAAAAAGGGTAACGTACACGTTCCAGGAGGTGAAACATTAGCCTGGCAGGCTTACTGTACAACTAGCTACCACTCTCACCTGATATCCTTCATGGCTAGACGGCAGTCTGATGTCTGAGTCATTAATCGTTCAAGTGTGTAATCCTAAAAACGCTGAGTTTGGCTTCTGATTTTAATAGGATTTGGGTTTATTTTAGCATTTTTTGTTTATTTTAGTTTTTGTGTGTTTATTTTAGCTTTTTTGAGTTTATTTTAGAATTTTTGGTGTTTATTTTAGCTTTTTTGTTTATTTTATTTTTGGGGGTTTATTTTAGCTTTTTTTGTTTATTTGAGCTTTTTTTGTTTATTTTGTTGTGTTTATGTTAGCTTTTTGTGTTTATTTTAGCTAATTTGTTTATTTGAGCTTTTTTGTACTTATTTTAGCTTTTTTGTTTATTTTTTGTGTTTATTTTAGCTTTTTGTATTTATTTTAGCTTTTTTGTTTCTTTTAGTTTTTTGTGTTTATTTGAGCTTTTTTTGTTTATTTTGTTGTGTTTATTTTAGCTTTTTGTGTTTATTTTAGCTAATTTATTTATTTTAGCTTTTTTGTTTATTTTTTGTTTATTTTAGCTTTTTTGTTTCTTTTAGTTTTTTGTGTTTATTTGAGCTTTTTTTGTTTATTTTGTTGTGTTTATTTTAGCTTTTTGTGTTTATTTTAGCTAATTTATTTATTTTAGCTTTTTTGTTTATTTTTTGTTTATTTTAGCTTTTTTGTTTCTTTTAGTTTTTTGTGTTTATTTGAGCTTTTTTTGTTTATTTTGTTGTGTTTATTTTAGCTTTTTGTGTTTATTTTAGCTAATTTATTTATTTTAGCTTTTTTGTTTATTTTTTGTTTATTTTAGCTTTTTTGTTTCTTTTAGTTTTTTGTGTTTATTTGAGCTTTTTTTGTTTATTTTGTTGTGTTTATTTTAGCTTTTTGTGTTTATTTTAGCTAATTTATTTATTTTAGCTTTTTTGTTTATTTTTTGTTTATTTTAGCTTTTTTGTTTCTTTTAGTTTTTTGTGTTTATTTGAGCTTTTTTTGTTTATTTTGTTGTGTTTATTTTAGCTTTTTGTGTTTATTTTAGCTAATTTATTTATTTTAGCTTTTTTGTTTATTTTTTGTGTTTATTTTAGCTTTTTTGTTTCTTTTAGTTTTTTGTGTTTATTTGAGCTTTTTTTGTTTATTTTAGCTTTTTTGTGTTTATTTTAGCTAATTTGTTTATTTTTTGTGTTTATTTTAGCTTTTTTGTATTTATTTTAGCTTTTTTGTTTCTTTTAGTTTTTTGTGTTTATTTGAGCTTTTTTGTTTCTTTGAGTTTTTTGTATTTATAACTGGGAATTTGAAAGTCAAGTTTAGCTAATATTGGATTTTCCTATTATATGATTAAAATCATTGTAAATATGTGTAAATAATGATTTATAAAGTAACAAAGAGTCCTTTGAGTGGATTCTTTATTTGAATCCAGGGCTCAGCTTTAATCTCACACACAGTCGGTGAGTCAAATCAAGTTGCTTCTGCTGCTTGTTTGCATCATTTTTTGACACGTGTTTAATATTTGACACGACGCTGGTGAAAAGGTCAGGAGTGGGTTGAATCGAGGTTCAGCAGTCCTGGATCTTGAGCGTTCCTCCAGATTGAAAGGGTTTAGCTCCGTTTCACCCGGGGGAAGCAGGTGGAGTGCTGTTGGGACGTATCAGTAGCTCATTACCAGTCAGCAAAGCCCCAGAATGCGAGTTACAACTATTTAAAGAAATACTGGGCTCATTTTTTAAATGGTGTGATGCACTAGAAATATTTTTTTAGATCATTTTCTTAAAATTTTCAAAGCAGCTTGATCAAAATCTCTTTCATTGGGTTTGATTGTGCAGTTTTAAGGATCTTTTTGATCCACAGGAGACAGCGGCAAAGTGACGACAGTGGTAGCCACGCCCGGGCAGGGCCCTGATCGCCCTCAGGAAGTGTCCTACACAGACATTAAGGTCATAGGAAATGGCTCGTTCGGAGTGGTGTACCAGGCTCGCCTCATCGATACTCAGGAGATGGTGGCCATTAAGAAAGTTCTCCAAGACAAAAGATTTAAGGTACTGTTCAGAAAAGCTGATTTAGATGGCTTACATGTGGCTTCTCTTGACTTCATTTTCTGTTTGTTTTATATTTTCCTTCCTTGCAGAATAGAGAGCTGCAAATTATGAGGAAATTGGACCACTGCAACATTGTAAGACTACGCTACTTCTTCTACTCGAGCGGGGAGAAGGTGTGTATGAACGGAGAGGTGTTTCAGTAGCAGAGGAGCTGCCGTCTCCCACACCCCTTACGGTTGATATTTTTAGGCATCGCTTATGACTCATTTACAATAAATTAATTACTGTGTGCATGGGGCGGTTAAAGGTCTTTAGCTGGATCAGACAAATACACCTGGAGGGTAGGAAGAGCAAATATAGATGAACGCTCTAATGCTTGCTGATTGAAATTACCATTTCAAACAAATTCAATTGTCAAAACTGCTTTTTTTTGTAGTGCTCCTCACAACATATAACCTATGGTCCTAGGCCAAAAGAGGATTTTAAACACACAGCAGGTGCTTTTACTGGGAAACCAAACGTCTGCTTCTTTCAGATCAGCTCATACTGGGGCGCTAAACCCAGTTAAACCAGTCTGGAGTGAATCCTGCTGACAGCCTCTGGGAATGCCAGGACTGCTGCTGAAGTGTGAAAGTGGCTTTAAAACCAGCTTCAGTTCACTTTTCAGCTGATCCGGTTTCTTTTGTGTTCTCCAGAAAGACGAGGTTTATTTGAATCTTGTGCTGGATTTCGTCCCGGAGACGGTGTACAGGGTGGCTCGGCACTTCAACAAAGCCAAGACCTCCATCCCCTTCATCTACGTCAAGGTGAGGAGAAACATCTGCACTTTGGACTTTCTGGGATTATTTATCTGAAATCCTTCAGAATGACTCCTGATGTCACCGCCTGGAGCTATAGAGGCGTTTTTACTGACTTTTACTCCCAAACTCTTTTTTTCACTTGTTAAAGTAAAAGTAGTGAAACCTGAAGGATGGAAAATCTCAGTAATTGCTCTTGCATGTAATAATCCACTCAGCGTGTTTGCTTTCAAAGACAGCTTGGTGTTCCAGGAGAAAAAAGACAGCCCCATGGGAGTCCGTCGTTGGCAGTACCCTTGCTAAAACGGTGCTCGTATTCGTGTTTGTGTGTTTACTGCATACAAGGCAGCAGAGAGGACATTATAGCTGTCTCATGGCCCATTTCCCCACCTCAGCCCGGCGCTCCCCCGAGGCTGCGGCGTGCACGCTGATGTCTCTCTCCTGACATCCTCCTTCCTACAGCGACACACTTCCGTCACAGATTGCCTTCTTTTCTTTCTGAGCTCTCAGGGTTTTTTACCCTCCTTGCTCTTCAGGCCTCTTGGTAGCAGCCATCACTTCTCACCCTTCCGTCATCATCTCTGTAATCTGGCCGGCCTGCTGTCGCAGCACTGTGAGGACAATAATGACGATAATTGTGATAATGACGACAGTCATCATTTTTAACACCGTTTTTTCCTGCTTTTCTCCGACTCGCCGTTCTCATGGATGTGTTATTTTAGACTGACATCACATCTTTATCGATCTTTCACCCTTGTGCTTTTTCTGGTGTAGAGACATGCACGTCACACACAGCTGATGATGAAAGTATTAATGACCAAGTTTATTTGTTGTTTTTGAAATATGATCGGTCACTCCAAGTTTAATCTGCAGACAGAACGTGAAAATAGTCTTCTACCCCTATTTCCTGCGTTAGCTGCTGATAGAAAATAGACAGGGAAACGTTCGGATTAGAAAAGCCACCTAGATCTTGGCTCATAACGGGGAAGGCTGTTGTTGGTTTAGCGTCCAGGAAACAGCAGAGAACGTCTGAGCTAGCAGAAGCTAACCGTTAGCATTAGCAACTCCACCACACAGCAGAACTCCTCCAGGCTTGTGTTATTTGTGGAGATAAAACATCAACGTTGCAGAGCAAACAGAGTCAGCGGTAGAGTCGTGTTGCTGTTAGCCAATCAGAGGAGAGATGTCTGAATATCAGAAAATAAGACTCCAAATCCTGACGTCTTCTGCTCCCCTCTCCTCTGGCTCACTTCTACCTCCTGAAACAGGAGCACCAGAGCTGTTTTTCCCACAGAGATCCACATGGCGTTCATTTATAGTAGAGACCTCTGCAGATGTGTTGAGAAAAACGAGTGAACTTTAAGTTCAGATCTGAATGAAGCACAGCTTACATGAACTCTAATGGCACCTGGGACTTTTGTCCATCAGTAATGTGACCAGTGTGTTCAAATGTCTCTTTACTTTCTCCTTCACACAACTTTCTCTCTCTCTCTCAGGTGTACATGTACCAGCTGTTCCGCAGTCTGGCTTATATCCATTCCCAGGGTGTTTGTCACAGAGACATTAAGCCTCAGAACCTCCTGGTAGATCCAGAGACGGCCGTTCTCAAACTCTGTGACTTTGGCAGGTCGGTCAAACTCTCTACATCTGCGTTTGTGTCTGGTCTTGCTCTTTGATGCCAACAAAGTATCTTCTATTTCTTTCCTGTTTGTTACCCATCATCATCCCCCTCTCCTAAAACGTTCTAGTGCAAAGCAGTTAGTTCGAGGGGAGCCAAACGTGTCCTATATTTGCTCGCGGTACTATCGTGCCCCAGAGCTCATATTCGGCGCCACCGACTACACGTCCAACATCGACATCTGGTCGGCCGGCTGCGTGTTAGCGGAGCTGCTGCTAGGACAGCCCATCTTCCCCGGGGACAGTGGCGTGGACCAGCTAGTAGAAATCATCAAGGTAAGTTAAAAAGCTCGTGCCTCTACAGGCGTCGCACGATGATGGGCGTTAACTCTTTCACCTGTTAGATTCTGGGGACACCAACGAGGGAGCAGATCCGGGAGATGAACCCAAACTACACAGAGTTCAAATTCCCCCAGATCAAAGCACACCCTTGGTCAAAGGTATGTTCTCATCATCTCACCTCCTCCTTCCTGGTGTTTTAGAAATAAATAATTCTTGTTTTATTGTGATCCATCCCTTTTAGCCAGGTAAAGCCATGCTTGATATGTGATTTGTCCCGTTAGGTTTTTAAGCCTCGTACGCCACCAGAGGCCATCGCCCTCTGCTCTCGACTGCTGGAATACACGCCTGTCTCCAGACTGTCTCCTCTGGAAGCCTGCGCGCACGCCTTCTTCGACGAACTTCGCCAGCCCAACACCCGTCTGCCCAGCGGACGAGAACTGCCGCCCCTGTTCAACTTCAGTCCCGTCGGTCAGTCCCCACCTCCGTCCTTTTCACTGAAAATATCTGAGTCTAGAGATCCTAAATCCAGTGGCACCCCCCAAGGGGTGGCCAGGGGTGGCCCCCCAGGGAAGACCAGTGTTCTTATTAAATTATGTTAATCATAAATTCATCTTTTTAAATCAAGAGATAAATGTAAAACCCAATTAAAAAAAAATTATTCCTAACATTATCCATTAACAGCACGGCTAGGTCAGAGTCCGTAGTTCATGCCATTCTTTCTAAAAGAGCTCTCCAGCGAGGAAAAGACGGCCCAATAGTAACTCTGGTCTTTGCTCTTGTTCTATCACGTTCTCTTTTTATTTTCCTAGATTCCTCTGATACGGGATTTCTAGCTTTCTTTGGTGAATCTGCCGCTGCTAACCAGCGGGTCTACGTTATACAATTATGGCAAGTTAAAGGGACAAAAAAAAATTGCGCATTCTAAACTCGCATTATGTCCGCCAAAACACTCGTTCAAGACGCACATTTTGGCTGACATAATGGTCGCTTTTAGAACATGCGAGTATTTGCTCCCTTTGGCGTCAAAACTCGCGTTCAAGACGCGCATTTTGGCGGACATAACGTGTGTTTAGAGCACTTATTTTTATCCCTTTGGCTTTCCATATACGGCCGTAAAGCAACACCCAGTCAGTACTTCCGCTAGCGACCCGAGCTCAAAAACTGTATAGTGCTGTAAACAGACGTGGGACCCGCCAACACTATCACAGGTACGAAAATGAACATAATAGATGATATTATGACGCCAAAACTTTACAAAAAAGCATAATTTTAAGGTGTAAAAGTTGCGGAATGTGGCTTTAAAATAACTGAAATGTAATTTTCTGAAATTTTTTTGTATTTCTCAAATTTATGTTTTTTAAGCGTATTGTTTTTAAAGAGTAAAGGAGCGTGCAACGCATCGCCACAGGCTAAACTCTCCCAGAGTTACCACAAGGACCAATTTGGTGGGCCACCCCAAAATTTTCTCTGGCCACCCTTACCAAACTTTTCACATCAAAGTTTAGCATCTAAAGTCTGAGTTATTTATTTATTTAAATTATTTTTTTACTTTTCTGCCTTTAAAATGTTATTTGAACCCAGTAGTTTGTGTAACGCGGGTTTTGTGTGTTTCTGCACACAGAGCTGTCTATTCAGCCCCAGTTGAACCCCACGCTCATTCCTCCTCACGCTCGTGCACAGACGTCGCCTGCCTCACACGGTACGTGCAACGAAAATTAACCGTGACTCAGATGCTGTTTTATTCTAATCGTTTGAGTGATGGTCGGTGTGTTTCCTCTCTCCTCCTGCAGAGGGCAGTGTGTCAGACAGTACCGCCCAGCCCAGCTCAGCACCCGGATCCATCAACAGCACCTGAGCTTCCTTCCCTCTGTCACCTTTTCTGTTGCGTCTCCCCCGTTTTCCTTTTTCTCCCCATCCACTCCTCGCCCTCTAAGCTTATTCGTGGCTCCATTCCTTAAAAATAGGAGAAAATAACCCCCGGTCACACCCACATAACCCCCCTCCAGCCCCAGCATCGCAACTTTCCTCAGAATGTCACCCACCGCTAATAGGAAGCAGCGTCTGTAGCTGCTGCTTCGGGAAGCTGTGGGTCGTTTTAATGTTTTCTTAGCTGCACTTTGGTTTAATATAAGCTGCGGTCCTTCATCCGGGTCGGCCTGGACGGACCGTTAGGATAAAGAAAGTTAATTGTATTTTATTTTTAAGTTCGTTTTATTTGCGTTAGCTGGTTTGCGCGTGGCCGTGGTGCCGCCGCTTTAAATTCAACCGGCTTTTTGAGTTGAGAGAAAGGGTAGCGCGTAATTCCCGACCTATATGTTGACAATCATTCTTAGAGTCCAGTGCGTAGACTAGAGGCTCTTTTGGTTTTCTACCCTGAAATCAGCTCAAAACGTTTCGAAGAAGTCGTTTTAATCTGCGTCGTTTTAAATAAGAGGCGGTTTTAATTTGTATCGTAAAAAAAGAAGCGCCGCAGCCCTCGTCCGTCGTTTGCTAGCGTCTTAAATGCCTTTTTACGGGGACTAAGGGAGCTTTAGCTGCTCATAAACTCACGTTTTTGTCAGTTTCGCGGGAAGCCAAGAGTTTCGTCTTATTGTTGCACATGTCCACAGGAAGTGGAGGGAAGCAAAGGGGCCGCTCGGGTCCAGCTGGGGGGCAGGACGTCACAGACGGAAGCTAGTTGCTTTTGTTTCAGAATCCTGATTTTCTCACCTCAGATACTTCCTGTTTCATATCGGCGCGATCATGCTGAAGAATCCAGTCCTGAGGTTTAAAGCATCCTGCTGCTGACGCTCATATCATGTTCCTCTCAAACGCTTCACTCAGCTGCTCGTTACGTCTCACACACACGTGCATGTAGAGTTTTTAAGCCGACACAACCGATAATCTGACCAGATTTTACGCTCAGACCTGAAACCCAACAGCTTTTGGAGCCTCCCCATCCACCCTTCTCCTCTTCATCCCTCTGCCTCCTTTTTTTTTCCCTCCTCCTTTTTTATTTCACTGCTAAACTGTAAATATCAAGTACCTTTTATTTTGTTATTATTGTTATTATATTGCTGTTCTTGTAATTTTCTTTCTCTGTAGTAGATCGGTCCCGCAGCAGCCGGACCGCTGATCCTCAGTCGCAGTCTGTAAATAGTTTCATTTCAGTCCCCGGTGCAGGAGAGGAAGAAAAGAAAAGCAGAACAAACATTTTCATTTTTATTCTCTCTCCCTCGATCTCTGATCAGAACTTTCCCTCATCCATGTTGTCATGACTGCTTTATTTATTGTTATGTTTTAGGTGGGTTGGGAACTTTATTATTTTTTTGGGTCAAATCCAGATTTGAGTCACTTGCAGAACTATTTTACATCCAAGATACTGTACTATGATCCAGAGGTCTGTATGTCTGCAGGTGCACATACTCGCCAACTAGAGGAGCTCCAGTTTTTCATGAAACTTCAATGTGAAGGGAATGTTGCAAACCTCTGGATGTGTTTTTGGGGGGTCGGGTGGCGGCACAGGAGCACTGCGTGTGAGTGTGTGTGTGTGTGTTTTGTTTTCTGTGTGAGTGTAGAAGGTTTGACCCGGTCAGTACGGTGTGTTTCCTTCACAGCTACACTGAATGTATGTTAGCGTGTTAGCATGTTAGTGTGCGTGCTAGCTGACCACGAATATTCTCCCACATGAAAAGCTGGCTACTTTAAAGTCTTTTTTAATTTCCTTTCCATCTTTTGTTCCGCAACACTTTTTAATTTGCGGCCACCTTTTTATCACCCTTGTTGGAGGGTCAAACGTCCTCGTTGGGAACAGAACAGTTTGATAAAGGAGATGAAGAAGGAGGGATGGAGGGAGAGAGACCGTTTTTGTTTGTTGGTATAAATAATTAAACTCATTAATAAAGTGATGAAACTGTCTCTGTTGCATTCATGACTGATTTATACTTGTTTGGCCCAAGATGAGCTAATTTAATAACGCTTTTTTCTCGTCGTTTAGGAAAACAAACGTGCAAACCCGATACCATTAAATTGAATAGTTGCAGCACTAATGGTCTGTAAAATTAAAACGTTTTTAGTTTTTTTTCTTTGCAGTTCATCAATTTGACTTTATGAGACTAAACTTACTCTACATGAAGTCTGACATCTAGTTCACCACAGCTTCAAATAGGGATTCACCGATATGGAAGTTTGGGCCGATATTGATATCGCTGTTATGGCTGATAACCGATATTTGCCGATACTGATATCTATATACACAGAGGTGGAAAAGTAACTAATTACATTTACTCGCGTTACTGTAATTGAGTAGCTTTTTTGTGAATTTATACTTTTTTAAGTAGATTTAACTTTTACTTGATTGTTTTTTTTAAGTATTGTACTTCGCTACATTTTCAATCACATCCGTTCCTGAGTAAAAAAATATATTTGTAGGCCTAATAAATTAAAAATATTTTGCTTCGCAAACAGAAGTGGAACCGAGAGAGAGAGACCTGCCCATGGAGGAGGGTGTGCAGCTTTTATAATGAGCCACACTTTCAAATATGATTCTTGGAACTGGATTTTTTTGCTCTTTTATGTTGAAAATGCCCCGTCCTCTCTGAAGAGTTCAAGTAAAAATATTTTATTTTTGCTTCAAATCTGTTTTGCATGAAGAAAAACTGATGAGGAATTAATGATCAGTTTTTACTCTGTACAGAGCAGAAACTTTCATTAGTTCAGCACCACACACGTTACAACAACCTGAGAGGACAACAGGAGATGGGTGAACACCTGAGTTATCCTTTATGACATTCTATACTGCCATCCTCCTCTGGTTGTCATGGTGATGAGTACCATGTTGCCATTTTTGACCACAAAGGTTTCCCCGTCAGTTTGAGATGATGCATCTGGGTTGTATTCTTCCCCCATCTTCAGATTCCTCCTTATCTTCAAAATCCAATTTATTCAGAAAACAAATTAAAAAGTTACAAAAATGTGAATTATCTGGTGCTGCTGGAGAAAATTTTGCCTTGAGTGATTGATTTATCTCCCAAAGCTGCAACTAAATCCATCATTAAAAACATTTTGAAGGAAAAGTTAGGCCTGGTAACGTGTTAAATTTTTAATTTATAAATTTTCTCTGCTAAATCTGTAATAATCCCATGAACCATAATCCTTAAGAAATCTCTCCCTTCTGGGTTTGCGGTGAAGCTGTGACGCGCTGGTTTCATCTGTCAAACATCACATTATGGAGGAGTGGTGAGCCCGTCCAGGTGGGCGTCGGGCCGCTGACAAACCTCGTCTCCCTTGTTTTCTTTGGTTGACAGCTCACGTTTCAGGTGTTTCCCTGTGGAATCTAAAGTACGCACGATGAACTCTTCCTATACAAAATCAGGCGGGTGGTTTTCTCGTCATTTGAAGCCTTTTAATGAAAGTGTAATTGAAAACCAGCTCTCGCTTTGCTCTGCAGCAGAACCAACTGGATCACTGAGCTCTGTGACAGATCAGCTGAATACGGATGTAATCAGAGCGGTTGCTATGGCAACCACAATACAGCAAATATTGTAAATATTTTGACCTTGACAGATGAAATCTTCCACAGCCGGTTTGTAACAGATCTTAGCATGCATCCGTGCAGCTTTTAATTTGTTTTTCAGTGAAATTTTCTTTTAAATAACGACCGCCGCTCATCTTTTCCCACCGAGCAACACAATAACCGCCCATGATCGTGAATCAGGACTCTGCACCACGACAGCACACACCTCCAGTCAGATTCACGCTGAACATTCTCAGATTTCTTATTCATTCGGGGATCTGATGTGAATAAAGAGTGAGATTTATTGAAGTCTCAGGGTGTCCCTAAACCTTTTTTCATTCCTCTCTGTGTTCATCATATTTATGGGCTCTGGTGGAACCTCTCAGACTCTACTAAAAGTTCTCAGTTACTTTTAAGGTATTAATCTATAAAAGATGAGCTGAGATAAATGATGAAACTGTCCTTGTGCATCCTCCTCAGCCAAGTCCAAGAGTTAGAATGTTAAAATGCACACATGAAGGTGTAACAAGATAAAATTTGGCCAAATAGTATGCAAACCAGAATTTGTGCAAACCAGATTCTAACTTGTGCAAACCAAAAGTTGTACAAGATTCTAACTTGTGCAAACCAAAAATTGTGCAAACCAGATTCTAACTTGTGCAAATCAGTATTTGTGCAAACAAGATTCTAACTTGTGCAAATCAGTATTTGTGCAAATCAGATTCTAACGTGCAAACCAAAATTTGTGCAAATCAGATTCTAACTTGTGCATACCAGAATTTGTGCAAATCAGATTCTAACTTGTGCATACCAGAATTTGTGCAAATCAGATTCTAACTTGTGAAATCCAAAACTTGTGCAAACCAGATTCTAACTCGTGCAAACCAGACTTTGTGCAAACCAGGTTCTAACTTGTGCAAACCAGAATTTGTGCAAACCAGGTTCTAACTTGTGCAAACCAGAATTTGTGCAAACCAGGTTCTAACTTGTGCATACCAGAATTTGTGCAAACCAGATTCTAACTTGTGCAAACCAGAATTTGTGCAAACCAGGTTCTAACTTGTGCAAACCAGAATTTGTGCAATCCAGATTCTAAATTGTGCATACCAGAATTTGTGCAAACCAGATTCTAACTTGTGCAAACCAGAATTTGTGCAAACCAGATTCTAACTTGTGCAAACCAGAATTTGTGCAAATCAGATTCTAACTTGTGCAAACCAGAATTTGTGCAAATCAGATTCTAACTTGTGCAAATCAGATTCTAACTTGTGCAAACCAAAATTTGTGCAAATCAGATTCTAACTTGTGCAAATCAGTATTTGTGCAAATCAGATTCTAACTTGTGCGAACCAGATTCTAACTTGTGCAAACCAAAATTTGTGCAAATCAAATGGTAAATCAGATTCTAACTTGTGCAATGCAAACCAGAATTTGTGCAAATCAGATTCTAACTCGTGAAAACCAGAATGTGTGCAAACCTGATTACAACTTGTGCAACCCAGATTCTAAATTATGCAAACCAAAACTTGTGTAAACCAGACTAACTTGTGCAAACGAGACACTAACTTGTGTGCAAGTATCCATTGTGCAACAGTTTTCTTTACCTTTAACAAAATACTACAACCATTAAATTATCTGGTGTGCACAACAAACCACTTTTTCATCACAAATCCCATTCTGACTTTGATAGAAACTATCCGTATTACCCTAATTATCCATATTATCATTTAAAAATTGCTCAAGTACAACTCACCTGGTTCATGGACAACCTGGCAAAACAATATCTAAAAATTGTCTTACTCTGATTCAGCGACTGTGACTCAAACAAATGTGTTACATTTCAAGGTTAGCAAAGATTTAATGATTTTTACACATCTGATGTGCCGTAGAGAAATCTGAATTCCATTGTTGTTTTCTAAAGCAGCGTGCATCCTTTTATTTTGAACTAATGAAGTAAATTACACTTTTTTTCAATTATTTGCCACTTTGATCATTTATCAGCTTTGAAAAAAAAAACATCAGAGGAGTTATTTAAAATGTTAGAAAATTGAAAGCACAGAAAAAAGACAGACTTTTCATTTATGCCATGAATGAGCTGATTTATAACACAAATGACAACTTTAAAGTGTGCATCTTTTATATAACTGTGGATTAGTATTGTGCATAAAAACAAAGCCCCTGTTACTAAATTGTCCTTATAGCTGAATAGTTTCATGACCGATTCAGTCAACATGTGCAGGTTCGACGGGCTTTTCTTACACTTGATCGTGTTAAAGCCATATTATGCAACTTTTTCATATTTTAAATCATGTTCTTGAGCCAGTTTGTGCTAAAATGACCCTTTACAGGGTGAATGAAATGTCACTCAGACCCCCACCGCCCTCTGTGGCCAGAATACCGCGCTTGCAACTTCAGAGTGGCGTTCCCCTTGCTGGACTTAGTAAAGTGGAGCTGACATGCCTGGTGCTGCGGTCTGCTTCCAGCATGTTTCCTGCATGTTTTAGATCATGAACACAGCTGATTTGTTTGATTTAGTGATGAACCGCTCCTGCAGACACTAATTATTTAATTTACTCACAAAGTCACCAGTCCTGTTCTATCATTTTTACTCCTGGTGTCCTATTACACAGATTTTATTAGTTTTTTCATTTCTGTTTCCAAATAATCAGATGTTTTTTGGTCTTTATGAACAGGAGTGTCATTGATGTGTCCTAGAACGACATGGACAAAAACCACAATATTAAATGTTGCTGCATTTGGACCAACATTGTTTATGTTCTCATTCTGACATGAAAAATTTAAATTATTATTAAAATATCACTCCCTGAGCTGAGCACACCGACTGCTGCAGCAGCACAACAATGCGGATGGATTTGCAGAGTAATCAATGCTGTCTGACAACACCGCCTGGTCCTCCTGGGACCTGTAGGCTCTGAACCAGAACCTTCATGGAAACGTGCGTCTGCTAAGCTGTCATCACACCGATCTGATATGTCAGGGCTGAATAATGCTACTCCTCTGTTTGTTGCACAGATTGGACAGTTTCTATGGAGCCTGACTGTCCTCGCTGGCTGGATGCCTGAATGAGTATTTAATATCATTTGGAGTCAGGTTAAAGCGATCTGAAAGAACTGTGCATCTTTTCAACCAGTCAATGAGGCCTTCAGAGACACTACGTTTGGAGTAGACCCGTAATTAGACTGACTTAAATATTTTGTGCTGTATTTTTTGGTTTATAGTTAGATTTAAAGGGAAACTAAGTAACTTTTTCATATTTTTAAATCATTTTCTTGAGCTAGTGTGTGTTAAAATTACCCTTTATGGGGTTAATGAAAAGTTTCTCAGCCCCCTCCGCCCCTTGTGGCGAGAATACCGCACTTGCAACTTCAGAGTATCCGGACCGTTCCCCTTTAAGACTCACAAAGTCACGCTTTCTGGCAACCACGTTTACACCTCAGAACAGACGAGCTATACCTGGTTTGCATTTATTGTAACGTGTTTATCATTGGTGGAGCCTCAGAAGAGACAAAGAAAACGTTTTTCTGATGAAACTAAAACAATAAAAAGAACGTCCGACCACAATAGGAGCCAAACAAGAATTAACATCTGGAGTTTTCTGAATCACGAGAGCTCAAAGACAAATTAGGATTCAGACTGAATTAAAACAGACACTAGGGGTTGCTAAAATCAAGCCAAAACTGCAGAGTGTTCCTACTCTCGAAGACCCCTGTGGGTCTTCAAGTGTAGGTGTATTTGTTTAGAAAAAGGATGAAAATGGACCAATTAATTTAGAGCCTTCTGCAGAAATAGATTGTATTAATAATAAAAAACAAAACATTGAGATAAACTGTTGGAATAAAGACCCGTCCTTGCACAAATCTTTTGAGGGAACTTGACGGATGAACTGCAGCATCTTCAAGAACCTTGGTTCCTTCCAGTAGCTTTATTCTGATTCCGTTTTCTGTTTATTTGTTCGTGATGTTGAGCAGCAGAGGTTTTGAGAGGCTTACTGGGCCTTTCCACCAGATGCGTAAGCATCGCGTAACGTATGCAAAATGTAATATGCAGCAATTAGCCGCCGTTAGTGGATGAGTTTGTTTCCACCGGCCATGAAGCATAGCCTTTTGGATGAGTCCCAGAAGCGAACAAGTAGAGGGGTTCAGGTGGCTCGTTGGACCTTCCACAATGGCTCTTAATAACTCTGGTTTAAAAATAAATAAAAAACAAACTCATGTTTTTCATTGTAGATATAATAAGGTTTAATCAGTGCTTCAGTTTTTAATGGAAAATTGAATAGGTTATAATTTCCACAATAGCATGATGGTGAAATTACCAGTAATATTTTTAGATTTCTTTTATTTAATGTAATCTTCAGCAAACATTAACATCTGATAGAAATAAATATCCATTCTCTTTTTGAAAATGCTTTATTTTTTCCTTGATTTTAAAACCTAATAATTGAAACAAAAAGGCGACAACAAATCTCTTACAGTAAATATTTATGTAAGATGAAAAAAAAGATGTCTGACTTAAATCTCAGAATTCTAAGAACAAGAACTCTGTTTTCAGTGGCCCCAATCTTCTTCCGTATATATTTACCAAAAAATGATCAATTATCTTTTCCACAAGGTCCTGTAACAATCGGGGCTCTAAACAAGCTGTATTGCAGCGGGCTGATGTGGAAAAAGTGCCTTTTAGCCACGTTTGTGATCATTTTGAGCCCATTATGTGTCAGTAACATTCTGCAGGCAGCATCATTCTCTCGCTCGCGCCCTTTTAAACGACAATGTCCTGTGTTTTGTAAAATCGAATTCTATTGGTCTATAAAGTGTCTGATTCAGCCAATCAGATCAAGCCTTCTAACACGAAGAAAAAAACCTGAAGTTGGCCTATTTCCTCCTCGTCTAGTATCGTATGACTGCGGTGAGTTTCGTTTAAATATTTTTCTTACTTATTTTACGCAGGCACCGCTGTTTGGGTGAACTATTTCGCTGTAGTGTGTTCGTATGGAGGATTTCGACGGGGGGAGACAGCTAATTTTAACTTTTAGTCTGTCGCCGCCATTATACCACCGAAGAAGCGCATCCCGCCCTCCTTCTCGAGTCTTTTCTTCTTCTTCTCCTTGGTATGAAAAAGTAAAGCACCACTCGTCCAAGTGGCAAAAGGAGTTCCGTCGCCTGCTAACTTAACTCCGGTGCCCCAGTTAAAGAATTCAGCCGTAGCCTGCTGTGTTAGCCTTTGTGTTAGCTCCGAAGCTGGCTGCAATTCCACGGACATGTTAGCCATTTTAAAAAGATGGCCATGACGGCTGCACCACGACACAGCTCAGGGAGAAAGAGCCGCTGTAGCTAACGGCTAGCTCCGACTAGCCTGTGTAATAATGGGTGTATTTGACCCTACGGCCTGGAAAACAGCTGCACTTGGCCTGGCTTTTTACCTGTACTAGTGTGAAAAACATGTTTTTAGCGAAACATATCCTCCGCCTCCTTGTGCAACAGCTGACACATTGCCACTGCAGTGTAAACACTAGCGTTAGCACATTGCTTCATGCATAGGCAAAGCCCAGCTGTTTACTGTATGATTATTATGAACGGTGATGGGCCTAAAAATGCTCATCACATATAGTTTGGCTAATTTATTGCAGAATTAACACGTGATAGTGTTGTATAAACATTATAAAAGTCACTAAGTTTATTAACCACCTAGATACTTTATTACTGTTGTTACATCAAATGCCACGAACCCAGTTAAAGCAGTGTATGAGTAGTAACTACTACACAATAAAGTTAACAGTTCATTTATCATGCATTTTTAAACTATTAAATGAATTGTTTTGGGTGATCTAATCTATCACCTGTAGGAAAGTCACTATTTCCATTTTTTTTTTGCTTTTCATCAAACCATGCTTTTTATTGCTGTTGTTATTTTTTTATTTGTTTGTTTATTACACAAAGCTTCATTACCTCAAATAGAACCTATTCTTATGCATTATTGAGAAAAATCTGCTGATATTCAGGACAAGAGTTTAGCCCAGTAAACCAGTATGTTTTAACTAAATGAAGATCAGAGGAAAGATGGTTAAAAAACACTTCCTGCCAAAATAAAACTATTTGGGGCAAAAATAATCAGAAACACGGTTAAATCATCACATTTCTTCTTCTTGATTTTTGACAGGTCTGATGGTGATGAACTTGTTGACAAATATTTACCAGGTGTTCCTACAGACAACATCTTGAGCTTAATAGCTGCCCATATCCTCAAGATCTGCAGGTACAAATCTATTTTCTATGTGTTTAGGAACTTTTGCTACTAACCCAAAATAGCCAACAAGCAGCCTAAAATTACAGCTACACATATATGTGACCTAATTTTGAATATATATATATATATATATATATATATATATATATATATATATATATATATATATATATATATGCATCAGGAAAAATCTGGGGCAGCCCCAACTAGGCTGAAAAAGTAAAGTTGAAAGATAACTAGTTTTGAATGTTAATTGCAACATTGATTCATCCCTTGTTATTATTTCCATATAAGCACACAATATCAACCTTCTTTTATATTTTTTCATTCTTTGCCTATTAAAAATGTAATCTGTTATGCAAACAGAAATGTTTTGTTGCACTTTCTTAAACAGTTTTTTTTGAAGGGCTGATTGGTGTCCGGTGTGTGGGAAGGGTTGCAGAGATTGAGCTTTGATTCTCGTTAGTCTCAGCAGCAGCAAGAGCCTGACTGCACCTCCAGTGCCCTCTATTACAATACAAATCTAATTGACGTTGGAGCTAAACAGCAGTTCAGACCATGAAATGGAAAAGGGAGAGAAAAACTCTGTGAGGTGTCCAGTTGAGCAGCAACCTGCATGGTTTAAATAACAATCAGCTCAGCCTCAGTGCATGATGAGTCATCTTGGCAGCCTGAGAGAATCTCAGCACTCGCCGTGTTCGTGCTGTGTTAATAATGCACACACGTCTTTTCATCAGGAGAGGGCAATGTTCACAACCTAACTTAATATATAAGGCTCATGTAGAAATCTTGTTCACAGATTTAAAGCCCAGGTTAGTTTTGTGACTCTTTAAATCAGGTTTGCGTTACTGTTTCTTATGAATGATCTTTTTTTCATTTCTGTTCCCCCAACAGTCATGGAGAACTCGTCGGTGTATATGTGTTTCCCCTGCTACCAGGAGTTTAATACTCTTGAAGACGTCCTCAAGCACCAGCTGACATGCACGGTTGACGAGGAACAAGCTGGCTCATCTGGACACACCGCCGCCAACATCCCAGGGCCTCAGATGCAGGTACCACTGACTCATCCAACACTTCCTCACTAATGTCATGCTACCGTTGGTGTGGGTTTCATTTAATCAACAGAAAAATCAGCATTATGTCTGTGTCGCTTTAAGTTTTCTACTCTGAATAAATATCTGGAGAACAACACTGAGCTGACAAGTAGCCATACATTAACAGGACTCATCATCATCATCATGCCAACAGCATCCTTGATAAGTTGATCACTTAAGCTCTTAACATCAAGTTGTTTGTAATTGTTTACTGGCTTGTTTCCAAGTGTCGCCGCGTGTTAATATCTCATTTAAATGTACTTTGACATCGTGCTTTTAATCTCAGAATAACAAGTGGCTCTTTAACCATTACAGAGGATCAACGTATTGTAAAACATGGCAGTAGTGACTTTGTTTGTGGTGTAATTTTGTGTCTTGGCACGGCTGATTAATTATTCCTTCATTCCACAAAGCAAACACAGTTGAGACAGGATCATTTTGGGGGACATAAAAAAAAACCTGACAAAGTGGAAACATGAACTGCAGTACCCAAATTTGACCACAGGATGTCATTCTTACTTCACGCTCCTTTAACTAATAAAGAAAAAAAAACGTCATTACCTGTGACGCCTCTTTGGCCGAGGTAAAGAGAACAGAAAATTAACCACAGACCTTTTAGCTACATGCTGCCGTCTTTGTCCTTGCTTTTTATCACGTGAATTGCTGAAATCACGCGTGATCTTGCAGTTCTCCTGTGATTTTGTGATCTTGCGTTACCAGCTGTGTGGAACGCTTTTGCTGCAGATGCACGTCTGAAATGCTTCGAATGGGACGGGACGCTCTGGGAAAATGCGTCTATTACATTATGTGATGCTTATGCATCTGGTCGAAAGCCCGGATTAACGTGACAAAAATGTCTTCAGAATTTTCCCAGAGTATTTTTAAATGAGTTACTTCCAACTTAATTTCATGCATGTGGTCATATTAGATCAGGAGGTGATGGATTTACATGCATCAACGTGGTCTAAGCAAATCTGAACCCTCGAACCATCCTGAATTTGTTGAAAATGTTCTTTATTATAAAAAAATATATAATAATAATAATTATTATTAGGCTTGGGCAGTGTGGTAATGACGTATTCTAGCAAAAATGATAAGCTGCATGATAAGCCGCCATGGCGGCTGTGTGTCGCTGAAACTGTGAGCAATTTAAGGTAAAAACATTGCTACACTGTGTATTAAACAAGAAAAACCAATGGAGATTATTAATACATTTAGTGGTAAATTCATGCTGACATGTTGAGATGAAAATTCATCTTTTAAATAAGAACAAATAAACTGATACTTGATAATGTTTGATGTTATTTTTTAATGATTATTTATTTTAATTACCCTTGTTTCTATTTACACCAGAGAATGTGCATGTACAAATCATATTCCAGCAAATCTATTAGAGGCATAATTTAGTAATTAACTCAACTGTATTAGTCAGACCCCCAACATTGATTAATTGACAAATGTAACGCATTAATGTCAACAAATATTTTAAATCCAGGTCTACGTGGTGCTGCTCTTTTCCCTAAGTAAAGGCAGTGTGACAGATTAGCACATTGTTTATCAGAATAATGAGTCACTAATGGTGTAAACAGGTGTGATGTGTGGCAGCGCTGGCACTGGAACCATTATGGATTCATCATTTTAGTCCATGTGGAACAAATAAAGTCATATTAATAACAAAGGAACTATTTAATTCTGAGTCTGATGATAGAAACGAGTGAATCATCTAGAGAAAATGAGTTTTTTTTTAATAATAACAGACCGAACCACAGAGGGGGACATGCTTTTACCTAATTTCTGTCTGTTGTGTTATGTTAACAATCTTCAGTAGTCGAGCTTTTCAAAGTTAGGTTTTGTGGCATGACTGGAAATGGCGTGCAGTGTTTTTGGAGTTAGTTGGCACTTTATTCCTTTGCGTTTCTTATGACAGCTTCCAAAAAAAAGCCCTCAGGGTTAAAAGCAGTCATCGGCCCTCGTTCTGCAGCGAGGCAGCGCTGTTGGAGACGATGCCCGGACTTCCATCCTTTACAGTCTTAAACATGCGTCTATAAAGCACACTGGCACTTGTGACAGACAGATTGCATCCGGAGTCGCCAGAGGGAAGAGGGGCATGAGAAATGCTTCCGTCGGTGCCACTCTTTCCCCTGATGGATCGCTCATGGGCCCTTTCATGGATGAATCAGCTCCAGAAACACTATAAAACCTGCGTACCTCATGGCTTCTTGGCCCACGCTGTGCCATTAGTGGGTTTATTGCATGTGTTCAAACGGCTCCAGTCGTCGTAATCTTCATGCCCGTTATGTGAACTTGATGTGATGCGATGATTTAATTTCTCACATTAATACACTTCCGTCCGTGGAGAATGTGCAGATTAGAGTTCAACCGATGTGGGTTTTTCTAGTGCAGATGCCAATATTTGCTGCTGATTTTTTTGGGTGGATTTTCATGGCTGATATTTAGATGTTTTCCGCCTTATTTGGGTGAATTCACAATGTTTCTGAACCTGAATCACTTTTGAACACTGAATAGGACCATCTGTTTAATCTTAATTTTGTATACTGCACAGTATTAAAATAAAACATTTCACCAAAGTGAAAGGTGTGGAACGCTGAAAAACCATTTTTTAATTATTTCTGATTACAAACAGTCATTGATTTCTTCATGCAGGCTGAAACTTTTAAACTTGTAAACATCAGTCTATCCGTAGTGCAGACGTCTACTCAGAAGTAGTGTTGTCACGGTACCAAAATTTCAGTATTCGGTACCGGTACCAGTGAAAATCCACGGTTCTCGATACCAATTTCGGTACCAAAAAATTTTATTTAGACTAAATTTACCAATAAAAACATTAATTTTCCTGTACAGTGCTTTGAGATGATATCTTTTGTGAATCAGTGCTATATATAAGAAAAATGGACTGAATTACTATTGTACTACTATCATAACATGTTTTTAATGCACTTTTATTTAATCAAAATGCTTTTTGTTCATATATTTTTGTAAACCTGCTAGTTATCCAGACAAGAACATCTAGTTAGAACAGCTTTATTGACAAACTGATTTTAAGGACATAAACACTGACTGAGCCATACATTGTTGTTCATCTTTTGGATACACATTACAATCATTAAAAAAAGAAAAACTCCGGTCTGTGAACAGTCAACGCCTTTATGTCATCCTGTTTGTTTGTTTGTTACCCTAATTAAACGTATAGGAGATTTTTGTTTTTCATATAAACAGACAATTAAAAATCCAATAAAAGAGAAAAGAAAAAATAAAGTTTGTTATAAAAATAATAACAGATACTACAACTGAAAACAATACTTTGCACCTATTTCAAAATAAAAAAAGGAGCAGGAAGAAGCCTAAACTTATTTAAGCCCACCCCTTTTCTAACAATCAGTTCTAAACACTAAATGTAACTAACACCAAAATCATTTTTTACAAAACTGTTTCAGTTATTTAGCTTGTGATGTTAGTCTGTGAGCAAAATCAAAATAATACAAAATCAGAATTGCAGCATCTTATATCTCAGCTATCTTTTACCACCCTTTCTAAATAGAAAAAAAAAATCTGAACATTGTAACCTCATCAGTTTTTAGTCGACATATACTCTCAGAGAAACAATCAAACTTTACTGTATTGACTTAACAAAGAGTTTTTATACCTTTTTTAAATCTAAAAAGTGAACGACTCTGCTTTATCTCCTCACTACAGCTATTCCACACATGGATCCCTTTGACTGATGTGCAGTTGTTTTTAATATTTGTTCTGACTTTTGGCTTTTTAAACAGACCTCTCTTTCTTAAAGAACGAGTAACACCTAAATCAACTTTTTTGTGCTGATAACCTGTATAGATGAGTATCTAATAGTGCTGTAGACATGTGTAATCATTATTTTGGCAGTTTAGTGCAACTTACTTAAAATGTAATATTACAGGCAAAAACCATAATTATATCTCCACCTTCAGGTTAAAACTCTGCTCCACACTGATTTAGAATCAGCCCCAGCTGATTGCTGTAGAGATGCAGTGCACGGTGACGTTGTCTACCTTACTACGTGGCTGCGCTGCACTGGACTCCAGCTGAGTCGGCCGCACCTCCACCTGGCGCAACCACTCACCTGCAGATATGACACGTTAGAGCTCGGAGCCGCTCGCCTACTTGAAAAAAAACCTCCTCCTCCCCTTTTTTTCTGGTGATCGCGGTGGACAGTAAATCCTCCAACTTGCTGGTGCTTCTGAGTCTGCTTGTTCTCCTGAGCGCTAGGTTTGCTTGTTTGTGCGCTCCTGTACACGCGCGAGTGCGCACGCGCTTGTAAATGACTAGTTTTTCCGACTGGGAAACTCCGAGAGCCCACGTGGGGTGGTTGATGGTGGTGCTGTCAATCACTGCCTCAGTGCCGCTCCCTCGGTCCTCCAGGTGACGCCTATTTTGCAGGTATTTTTCTAACAGGAAGTCTGCTTGGAATAAGTCTCCGCCCATGGTGTTACTCACCCTTTAATTGATAATTTGTTTCTTTCATTTCAAACAATTTCTGTAAACACCTTGGAAGGAGTTCATTATGAGCTTTATACATTGTCAAAATTGTCCTGAGTTCTACTAAGTCATGGAATTTTAAATCGTGCCATTTAATAAATATTTCATTAGTTGGATGAAAATAGTCTGATCCATTTATGATTCTTATGGCTTTCTTCTAAGCATATAGATGGATTTTAAGTTGGTTTTATGAGAGTTTCCCCAGATCTCCACACAGTAAGTAATGTAACAAAGTATTAAGCTACAATATAGCATGTAAAGTGAATTTTTATTTAAGGAATATTTTAGGTTACGTAATATTGATATTGATTTAGAAATTTTAGCTTTTACATTGGCAATGTGAGCCTTCCACTGCAATTTATAATCTGTTGCCACCCCTAAGTATTTAATTTCATTCACTCTTTCTAAGTTAATATTGTTTATCATAAGTTTTGTTTACTTGCCTGTTACTAAATATTACCAGTTTTGTTTTGTCATAATTAAGTGATAATTTATTTTTGTCAAACCAGTAAACTCTCTTAGTTCTCCTTCCATTGTATGCAGAAGTGTTTCCAAACTTTTCCCTGAGCAATATATTGTAGTGTCATCAGCAAATAAAGTCAATTTTAATGTTGAAGACACACTACATATATCATTTATATAAAGTAAAAACAGTTTAGGACCCAACACTGACCCTTGAGGTACACCACAGGTTAGCTTCAGTAGATCAGAATTCACATTATTCATCTGTACAAACTGATATCTTTGATCAAGGTAACTTTTTATCCAGGATTGTGCTAATCCTCTAATTCCATATGTTTCTAACTTTTTCAACAATAATTTGTGATTTATGGTATCAAATGCTTTTTTAAAGTCAATAAACACTCCCGCAGTATACTCTTTTTTNCCGACCCGCACTGATCTGAACAGCGGGTGGTACATATGCATGCAGCAAGGCCGAGATGCAAACTCGCTGTTGGCACGTTCAAACAAATCACACGCAGCCGTGCACTGGGATGTGGACCCAGAGAAAAGTAAAAGGACGTACAAGAAGCACGCACACACACACACACACACACACACACACACACACACACACACACACACACACACACACAATATTGTTTGACCCTTCTTGGAGAGTTTGCATGTGGAGCTTGTGGGAGAGTTGTGTATGTTTGTGCGTGACATAGTCAGATGTGACAGCGTCACAGGAGCACGGTGGTTCCCCGAGCAGGCCATGCCACTGACTGAGGGCCTCTTTGTCAAGGAGAACACTGGGCAGAATTTATCCATGTTCAATCAGCAGAGGGAAAGAACTAGAAGGTGTGTGTGTGTGTGAGTGAGTGTGTGTGTGTGTGGGGTCTAGCGGGGAATGTGCACTGTCAAGATTGAAAGGAGCGCTGAAAGCGAAGATGCTGAGAGAGAAGAGAGAGGTCAAAACGGAGAATGGGGTAGGTAGCGTTGCTTAAGAAGACACAAATACGATGGAGGCTGAGAGAAGCACAAATCTGGAGAAATTTTGTTGATTTATCAACTTATTTTCTTGCATATTTAATAAATTGTGGCAAACAATAAATAAATAAATAATAGTCCAATGCATGAGCAGAAGCCAAGGTGACATCTCATCATTGTTTCTTTCTGCTCGTCAGCTTGTTTGCATTTATAATAAAACAAAAAATTAACATTTGTGCCGCTAGAGCAAGCAAATATTATTGGTTTTTTGGCATGTTTGTCTAATTATGTTTTTCAAAATGTTAATTAATCATTTGTAGAAAATAGGACTGTCACAATATTTTCACAGCACGACCATTTCTCCTCATTATTCTTTGTTTTGTCACTTTTTTTCCAGATGAATGATAACTGAAATATGAATTTATAGAGTAGAATAGAGAATCTGTGAGCGTACAAATAGAACAGTCACGCTTAATTTATGACTCGTGATAAATTAAAGGTGTCATATTATGTTGATACATTCAAAACACATTACGTATACTGTCTGATAGTATTGATTAACACATTTTCTGTATTTTTGGTTTATATATCACACCATTTGTCAATACCAATATATTATAGTTATCAGTTAAAAAGAAAAGGAATTTTCTTTTTGTGTAAAGTCTGAAAATGTGTTAAAAATGACACAATTGTTTTATAAATTTTGCTAAAAGTAACTTTAAAAAGTCATTAAATACAGATGTTTTTGCTTTGATTTAAGTGTCTATAAATTAATTCAGGATGCATCAGGTTTGGATTTGAGTTGAAGTGTATCATCGTAAAAGCAGCTGCTGTGAATTTACATCATGCAGCAGAAAGAGCAAATGAACCTTGTCGTACTCAAGCTGCAAAACCAAACTGTTCGACTCTTTGCTGAAACAAAAAAGTGGCTAAATTAACAGTTTTGTGCATTTTCTAAAAAACAGCACTTCAGAAGCTAATAACATACAGTACAAGATCTAACCATTTTCAAAAGGTATGCGCGATGAGAGTTTGATCATTTTAAGATCTTTTCTGTGTTTTATAAAAAGCTCTTCAACATCCAGATTCAAAACACTCACAGGGAGGCAGAGTTATCATTTATCAATACAGATCTGTTCGAATTAAAAACTTCTCTAGAGCAGAGGATTACAGAGGTAATCAAAGGCAAGAGAAAAAAACAACGCTTTCTTCATTTCTAAGTGTGAAGATTTTGTTTTTTTGTCTTGACTTTAGTATTCATGACTTATGAGAATCCAGTTTCAATAAATGGTGCAGATCCGTTGTGACCCTACAAGTAAAATCTTAAGTTTTCCTTTTCTAAAGGGATATTTGTCCCTTAAATTAAATTTAGTCTGTTGCCAAATTCCACAGAGTTAGATAAATTGGAAAAAGCATTTTGAATCCAGCCCAGTCGTTCTCCTAATCTGGCAGTATTCCTTTAGCTTAGCATAAACAATGTAAGTGAATGGTAAACGCTAGCATTTCTATCTTTTCAAGACGTGTAGAGAAAAAGTTCTTTAACTTTGTAAAATGTAAANTTATCAATTGCATTTGCTATGTCTTCCACTAGTTGCATTACAGCCAGCGAGGTTGATCTTTGAGCTCTAAAGCTGTATTGGAATTCAGTTAGTAATGAATGTTTTTCTATAAAGTTATCTATTTGTTTCAAAAACAGTTTCTCTAAAATTTTTGAAAACTGAGGAAGAATTGAGATTGGCTAGCGCTAGCAACAAGCTAACACTAACATGAGCCAGCTAATACTAAAATAAACCACAAAGCCAAAAAGATCCACACTGTTGGACAAAAATATTATTACTTACAAGTCCAGCAGCAACAAAGCCAGGTCACCATCAGTCCGTGATTTTGTAGCCTCCTTTAGCTCCCTCAAACTAGCGTAGGCTGATGTTCACTCTGGTTTTAGCTCTTTGCTTCACCTCCAAAGACATTACTCTGTTACTTTTACTTCCAGGCTCCACTATGATGCCAACAGAAAAAGCAAATTGCTTCTTTTTCTTCTTCTTGTGTTTTTTATTGACAGTCGGCAAACTGAAATTGCTAACCGCTAGCATTACAGCTAAGAGCCGTAAAGCAGCTGAAGAGCTCCCCCTAGAACACCTACCCGCTCTACAAAACTATCTAGTGTGGTTTCTGGTCAGCAGAGGGCTGCAGAGTGGTGTCAGATATGAAACTGGTCAAGTTTCTAACCCAACAATCACTGAGATCAATGTTAAAGTTCTAGCTTAAAGTTTAACAAACTATCTGTTGTTAATTTAGATTGATACGAGCGCGTGTGTTGTAAGAAAAATGTCAACACAAAATCAGACAACATCCTGGTAGCTTATCTAGAACGTTTTCCACTAAGTCAACAGATACTCACATATCCTAATGCAGGTTTTATTTGCAGAATCTTTTATGGTACATGATGTCTTATTTTGACTGACCTTTTTGTTATGTGTGGTGATGCAAAAACCTTAAACTCTCATTAAAATGCTTGAGGAGTCTTTAAATGAGACAAATGAGCAACAAGTTTAAAAAAAATTACATTTTGTGTTTTGTGTGCACTTGCATGTGCAGAACTTAGATTTTTTTTCATATCTGCAGACCCCTTTATTCAAAGCAACTGAAAATTTAACCTAACATTAAATTTGATCCAAACCCAAGTAGATGGACTTTCTTTAAAAAAAACTAAATTTATCTGCAAAATGCAAACAAGAAATTTTAAAGAAGCACGTGCATTGAATGACTTAATATGAATATCAAATATTCAACCTGACTTTAGCAAAGTCAGATGCACTTAAAACAAAATATACCACCTATGTTCGTGCTGTCAGATGGCACGGCAGGTGGTTTGCATTTTTGTTCACCTGGCTCCCGCTTTAATCACTTGCTTTGCTGCAATAAGGGACTCTAATAGCTTTTGTGTTGATATTAAAGAGTTTCCCAGGCAACAGCAGAACTATAGCTCAGTGAGACTGAGCTCCACGAAGACTCCTAAACATAAAATGTTTTCAGTTTCCTCATAAAGCGAGATTTCTCCGCGCTCCTGACCAGCCAAGTTTGAGAGAAAACACTATTGAACTGTTGAATGTGAATCAGTAACGGCCGCTTCATTTCAGTAACTTATTTGCACATGCAATCTGTATCTTTTGAAGAATAAAATGTATGTTAATGCAAGCTGTAATTGCAATCAGGAGGCTATTGAAACAGCCAGACCACATCTGAAGGTGGTCTTTATTACTCACACACACACACCAGAATACCACTGCAACCCACATGTCATTACCGCGTGTGAGTCATGTTGAACTGAAGTGATTGAGGTGGCTCTGATTCCTCCAGCCTTGACCTTGATGTTGGTTTTTTCTCTCCCTATCATCCAAATGGATGGATGGAGTACATGTAAAACCTTGTGGAGTGACCCATTCAACCCCGATGGGCCTTTTGATCGTTATCAGTGAGGCGGAGGCCTTATCTCGGCTCAGAGGAACCTTGGCTCCAAACACAAGCTGCTCAGATTGACCTCTGTCCCCCGACATTGAACTCTCACCCCTCCTCTGCTGCAAAGAATACATTTAAAGTCAAATGGCCGAATTTGATTGTTTTTTTGAAGAATAAATTCATTTCACACACACAGAAAATAAAATGTATGTTTTTTTTTATCTCTTTGCAGCAACATATAATCAATTTTACCAGGCCCAGTGGAGTCCCGCAGGATGAAGCCGAACAAATTGAAGTCTCACAGGATGCAGTCCCACACATCGAAGTCCACATGGGACATCCGTCTGTCCAGATTAGTAACGAACTTGACAATTCTTCAGAGGTCAAATGGCAGTCGTCGGACCAGCCCAGAATCCTTTACCAGTGTGGGGATTGTGACGAACTGTTCAAGAGTCTGGACATGTGGCAGCTTCACCGTAAAGAAGAGACGTGCCACCAGGCGGCAGCTGAGAGCAAGTTAACGCCAGAGTCACACGATGAGCCCGAAGCCGCAGCTGAGAGCTTGGCGACGACTTTAAATTCAGATGATTCTTCTTTCGTCGAGCCGACAAGTAGCAGCGTTCTTGTACCTGAGGCGATGGAAACCCCTCTACATGCACCAGAAAAGGAGGTTCCACAGACGTCGCCACCTCCCTGCCCGGATTCTCCTGAAGCTGAAGTGGCTGCTTCAACATCTTATTTAGAAGATTCATATCCAAGAAGGAGAGGATTAAACAAAAAGCCCAAACCCGAAGCGGTGCTGCTGTGTGTGGACTGTGGCTTGTGTTTTGGGATGGTTTCTGAACTCGTCACCCACCGCAAGACTCAACACGGCTTTGAGGAAGCCCTGCACCGCTGCACCGTGTGTGGAGAAAGCTTCCTGAATACCACACTCTTCCTCTATCACCGCAAACAACATCGACAGAAAGGCGAGGAGACGGCGGTGATGGTTTCGGAGGTATGTACCCAGACAAACAGAAACGACACCAAGCCTTCACCCAGCGCCCTGGCCTCCACCTTCACGCAACCCGAGCTGTTCTTCTGCACCCACTGTGGGACGGGTTTCAGTGACGGCAGAGCGCTGGCTACACATCGTAAGCAGAAGCACGACCTTTGTAAGCCTCTGCACTGTTGTTACTACTGCGGGGAGAGCTTCATGAACACCACTCAGTACCTATACCATTGGCGTCATCACCGCATCACGACCCCGGAAGAGGTGATGGTGGATGTAACGACTACCAGTGATGGCGAAGATAGCACAAAAACCACAAAGCGGCTGCTGTCCCCCTCTGCTGGTGAATTTGGGTCCCCCATTCCTAAAAGAGGCCGGCCTGCTTTCAGAATCATGAGCGCTAATGCCCTGGAAGGTAAGTGGAAAGCCTTCTTATATAAATCTACGGAACATGATGTCATGCCCTTAAAGCCACATTTATGCAACTTTTACACCTTAAAAATATGTTTTCTGTAAGGTTTTGGTGGCATACTATCATCTATTATGTTCATTTTCTGAACTTTTATGGTGTTAGGGGGTCCCACGTCTGTTTACCGCACTATACAGTTTTTGACTTGCGACCCGCCACTGGAAGTACTGACTGTGTGTTGCTTTACGGCACTATATGGCAAGCCAAAGGGGTAAAAAAAACAAGCGTGCGTTCTAAATGTGCGTTATGTCTGGCAAAACACGCGTTTTGGCGGCCATAACGCGCATTTAGAATGCGTGATTTCAGAATGTGCGTTTTTTGCCCCCTTTGGCTTGCCATAATTCTATAACGTAGAGTCGTGGTTTAGCAGCGGCAGATTCACCAAAGAAAGCTAGAAATCCCGTATCAGAGGAATATAGGAAAAGAAAAGAAGAACGTGATAGAGCAAGAGCAAAGACCAGAGTTATTATTGGGCCGTCGTTTCCTCGCTGGAGAGCTCTTTTAGAAAGAAAGGCATGAACTACGGACTCTGACCTAGCCGTGCTGCTAATGGCTAGGTAAGTAATAAATGATTTCACCAGGGTTATTGTGTTTGGTCGGGCATAAAGTTGTTATACAGTCCTGATAAAACTATTTATTCAATGTGTGGAGGTGGAAAAGTTTGTTTTCGTTGTTTTGCCTGACATTAGGAATGTAAACATGACCAGCTCCGGTGGCCTAGTGGTAGAGTGTCCGCCCCGGGACTGGGAGATCAGGGTTCGATTCCCGGTCGGGATATACCAAAGACTTTGAAAAAATGGGACCCAATGCCTCCTCGCTTGACACTCAGCACTAAGGGGTTGGATTGGGGGTTAAACCACCAAATAGTTCCCGAGCGCGGCCACAGCTGTAGCTCACCGCTCCCCACCATGGGGATGGGTCAAATGCGGAGATGTAATTTCACCATTGTGTGATGATGACTTGGGACTTTAACTTTAAACATGCCTCTTATGCCCGAGAGAGAGATTTGATTTTATGACAGTGACGTTACACAGCAAGCCTCTAGAGGGCGACAGAGAGCAAATATCCGCAAAGTTCAGGAATGTGGCTTTAAAACACATTTTCTATGTGTTCAGGAAACAAAAGTTCAGGCTCTAAAGATGAATTGGAGGGCGGCACTTCAGCGGATCCGGACAACCTGAACCACCCCCCACCCGCCAAGCTGCTACAGGACTGGGCCCGGACGCCACTCCCCCATGTTTGCCCCTATTGTGGCAAAACCTTCACCCGACGGGTCTTCCTCCGCACGCACGTCTTCAGCCACACCGGAGAAAAACTCTTCACATGCAAGGTGCCGCTCAGAAATTGAATCAAAGTGTCCCCTTTTCTGAATGTGAATGATGTGCTTTGATGTAAAGATCATTTATGTTGTGTGGCTGACTTTGATGGGATGATGTAACACTTCTAAGTGGAGGCTGACAGAATTTGAGCCCCCAGGCTCATTATATCTGACAGGTTCCCTGGTGTCTTTGAGCAGTCGGAACGGTTTTATAAAATTTGAATTGGAACAAGTGTGCACAAGCAGCTTTCAAGGTCTGGGTTTGTGTGAACAAATTACAAATTATGTTGAAACAGAAACGAGACTTTTGTCTCATCGCAGAGAGTTCTACAGTAAAATGGAAAAAGTGGATCACAGTCCAAACGTTCTCGGTGTACCACAAAGATTTTATGCATCGCTGTGAAAAAATGTGTAATTTGCCAAGAGGTATTTGAATTTTAACATTCAGCATGGCGCCAAAGTATCTAATTAAGCAGCAGTAAATATAGCCGTGGCACTAATCCTGATTGTTGTTGCGTAGGTGTGCTCAAAGTCGTTCACCAACTCCCAGAGCCTGCTGCGACACAGCATGAACCACACAGGCACCAGGCCCTTCTGCTGTGATGTTTGTGGTAAAAACTTCTCCCAGGCAGCCACTCTGAAGAGACACCAACGCATTCACACGTCCACGGAGCCTCCACGCAAGAGAGGACGCAAACCGGTACACACGCCGTCTTCATCGCTGAGATCCTTTAGCTGCATCTCAGATCGATTCATCAGCAAATTTAGGAAATGTTTTGTTGTAAAATCTTCCTTGTTTCTTTAGAGAATAGTTTTAATGAAATGTGTTTTTTTTTTGTTGATCTTATCACCACAGGTGTATAATTTGGACATTGAAGGAGCTGCTCATGTCTACTCGTGTCCCAACTGTCCTTCACGATTCAGCAACGAGGACCAGCTGAACCATCACAAGTAAAAACAACATTTTTATTTCTAAGGATTTCAGTAGGGATGCTCCGATCCGATCACGTGATCGGAAATCGGTCCCGATCACGTGATTTTCAAAAAATCGGGATCGGGTGAAAAAGATGGAATTTAACCTTATAAAACAAGAAATATGACTTTTTAAATTCATCTCGAGATCTTAACAAGTTCCTCTGCATCAGTATTCTTTGTTTCTTGAATGAAAACAACATAATTTACGGCAGGCAGGGATTCAGACACCATAACGTGCAGCTGTTAGCTAGTAGGCTAACGCAGAACTAACGTGTCTCCACAGGAGAGCTAAAATGTCTGTGTTTTGGTGATATTTTAAACCAGACGGCAAAGACGGTGTAACAGCCACTTGTAACGTGTTTATACTGGGCATTCAACATGCTGGAAAAGACAGCTGCATGATGAGCAACCTTCAAAACGAACTACTTTCTCCTTCGGCTTTTTTCCCTTCAGGCGTCGCCACCGCGAATCATCGCTCTGCATTAAAGGCCCCACGTGGGATTTTCATAGACATCATGGTAAAAATGGCAACTCTTTAGCGCCATGCAGTTCAGAGTAAGTATTGCAGCTACGGTGGCCCACTCAAAAAGGCAACAACTCCAGCGTTCACTCCAGCCATCTGGTTCTTTTTTTTTAATAAAAAGCATGAGATGGATTCATTTCCAATCTCTGTAGCCTAACCCACACAAAGCATATAACTACTCCACCAGTTAAAAACACACTGTTAGCTGCTGTTAGCTGTTATATCAACCTACCAGTCCTGAAGGAAGCTAGCATAGCTGCCTGTCACAAATTCACACACCGAGGAGGGGTGGCATCAGCTGTGGCGTCCGGTGTCATGTGGATCAGAGCAGCGGATTAAACAAGCGTCTGCCGGTTAGCCATCAGCTGATCGTGGCACACGGTGTGAGCCGCAGTGAAGATCGAGATGGAGCTAACATCAACCACTGGCTGTTTAGCGATCGGATAGCCGATGAGGTTTGGCTGGAGCCGGGGACGCGCTGTGGAAATAAAGTAACTAATGCTAACATAGCTACCGGCTAGCGGACGACCGCTGAAGCGTGTTGGGAGAGACACGGCAGGCTGCGGTAAGAGAGGAGACTTTAATAGAAGGAACTTTCTTGAAGAAGGACTTTGGAACTGAGACTTTGGGACCGGATTGGGAGCTTTATTATGAAGAAAAGACGAATGATCAACTGAGGTGAGTCAGGAACAACACTTGGAGGCTGGTGCCTAGCTGTTGCGGGCGGGGTTCTCATCATATGCGGCTGCTGAGTGTTGGAAATCAATAAGACCTGACATATTTGATGTGTCTTTTGATTTCATTGTTTGTTATTCAACCTAACAAAGTACAGCAACGGTGTAGCAGCTAGTCTCATCTCTTCTTAGTTGAATTGTCAGACGCATGCTTCCACGGCGCACTGCTGCCCTCTGCTGTTTCTTTCAGGTTACAGTCATAGTGCAAACGCATAACGTAGAGCTCACATGTCCCTAAATAGGTACCGTATTTCAAGCTGGAGGATGACCATGGAGCGTCGACCACAATTTATGTATTAAAAATGTAAAATCTGAAGCTGAGAGGAATATTTAGAATTGATGTTGGTGAGAAATATTAATGAAAAAGGACAAGTTTGTGCACTGGATGCACAGAATTTGGTAGTAAACAGGTAAAAATATTACATACTGGGGCTGACCGCGCCGGTAGCTGCAGGTGTTGTGCAGATAAAAGTTAGCCTGCCGACCGTGGCACAGCTTGCCTATGCAACGCCAGGTGTGCCACAAACGCACAGCGTTACGTGTGACTCTCACGAAAAATCCATGTTTTTAACGAGAAATCAACGCACAAGCAACGTGTCAACAATACGTACTTTACGAGTTTTTTACGAGATTTGTGTGAATTCAACCTGCAAACAACATGAAAACATGTTAACACGTTTTTGAGTTAACATGCGTGCCTTCCCCGTCAACGGGAACGCGTGTCACTAGCCGCATAATGAGGAAGTAAACAATTTGAAATGTGAGCAACTCCGCTATTTTTTAACTATATTAATAATATTGACACATTTTTTATCAGTGTACTTCCTAAACAAGTGATGATTTTGGCTAAAAAAACTAAGGAAATGACATAAAAACAGAAAGAAAGAAATACTCAAATATTAATAAAAAGGAAAACTTAGACGTGTTTTTCCTTTTTTTCTTATTTTAATGCTTTGCTGAAGTATCCGATCGAGACTCGGTATCGGCAGATACTCAAAAATCAAATGACTCGGATTAGGAGCATTAAATGTGATCGGAACATCCCTGGATTTTAGTGTTTGTTGATGTTTTGGGGTGTGGTGGTGCAACATTTAAATCTGTTGTTGGTATTCAATCATTTTGCAGCTGTTTACCACATAAATGCATTAGAAATATAAAACCATTCTAAAACCCAGGACAGGATTTAGATAAGTTCTCTTTCCCTCAGCTGGAGCTGTAACAGCCAAGCCGTGTCCGACTACTGAGCCAGACTTTTAAGCACAGATATCCGCGTGCCCTTGAGCCTTCGCCGCATATGACTGACAACCGGAGGCTCAGTAAATTAAGATGACAACGATACCAACGTAGGACGGCGGACAAACTTGTCCTACCCGGCTGAAGAACGGAGAGGACGGCGACACTAAAGTTTGTAAATTAGCGCCAGATGCCGTGATAAAAAGAATTAACGACTTTGTACCTTTTTGTAGGAACAAAACCAAAAAATAAAGGAAGTTAAATCTAATCACCTGCTTTTAAATCAACAGTCCTGAAGAGCCAAAAGCACTGAATACGACATTAAAGCCTCCCCCAAAAGCTGCTTTAATCATCTGAGTTTTGATTGTCTTCACGTGGAGTCCTAATCCCAGCAGAGAGACACCACGGTCTTGAAACTAACGAGAGGCGCTTTCGTGTGTTCTTCTGTGAAAACCTCATTAGGGGTTTGGTTTTGCTGACTAAAGGGTGAATTTCTTTCATCTAGGCTTAAACTAAACAATTTAAGCTGAAGCTGTTTCCCTTTAGCAGGGGGGGGGGGGTGAATTACTTAGCAAAGCAGCTTCATTTGACTGAGATTATGATCTTCAAACTGTTTTAGTGGCAGTAATTCATCTGATGTGTGAACTGATACTGAGGCTCTATGAGGGCTTTTAATCAACAAAGAGCTTAGCATAGATTCTTGTTGCATCAGATAAATCTGAAAGGCACTGAAGGTTATTATTTATTGGTCTTTTATTCTAATCCAGATTAAGTTTAGTTTGACTTTAATGGTCTTTGCAGATCTGATGATTTAAAACCAGTTTGTGAGCAAATATTCATTAAGCTGCCTCCTAAAGGTTTTTTTAGTGTTAGCTTCTTTTCAGATGGTCCTGTGCTCGAAACTCACGTAAAGAGATATTTCAGCCATTTTGAAGTAGGTTTCTGTGTAAATAATTACTATTTAATCTGTTTCGGGTCGCCGTCTGAACACAGTGGCACCTCCAGAATGTTTTCACAGACGGGACCTGTGAGAATTTAAGGGTGGCACTCCAAATTGTTCCTTGTTGAGGAGTTTAGCCTGTGGCTGGGCTTGATGTGCTCCTTCATTCTTTTTCATTAAAACAGTATGCATCCAGAACGTTCACCTCGAATTTGAGAAATACAAACATTTCAGAAAAACAGCAAGAATTCAGTTAATTCATTTATGATTTCAACGTTTATTGATTTAGAATTTTTGGAAAGTTTAATTCAAATGTTGCTGTTTTAAAGGGACGCTAGTTAGTTTTGGCTTGTTTTTAGCACCCCTTAGTGTTGGTTGGCGAAACCGAAAGTAAACCTTATGTCCTCGCTGTGCGTTCGTCTTTTTAACACCTTAATCTAACTGCTGAAATGTCCTCCCAGCCTTCATTAGTGTCTACAGGAGCGGTTCATCACTAAATCAAACAAATCAGCTGTTCATGATCTAAAACATGCTGGAAACATGCTGGAAGCAGACTGCAGATCCAGGTAGGTCAAGCTGAATTTTTCCAAGTCCCAGCAGACCGGACCGGCAACTGTGAAGTTGCAAGTGGAGCTGGGTGGCCTTTCATTAACCCTGTAAAGGGTCATTTTAGCACATACTGGCTCAAGAACATGATTTTACAATATTAAAAAGTTGCAAAGTGTCCCTTTTAAGGAAAATTAAAAAAAAAAATTGATTTTTTAAAAACGTGAGCAGCAGCGACATGTATGTGTATACACACACACATGCTCGTCTTTCTATCTTAGTGAGGACCATCCATTGGCTTCCATTCATTTATGTTCATTTTTGTGACTGTATTATTCCTGACCCATACCCTAACCCTAACCAATACTGATCTATTCCTAACTCTAACCTTAACTAAAACTTAATTCACACCATACCTCTAAAACTAATGAGTAGAGCTCTGTAAGATTGCAGCAAAGTGCGGGCCGGGCAAATGTCCTCACTTTGCTACTAAAGGTCCTCACTTTGATGTATAGACAAGTACACACACACACACACACACACTCACTTTCATAGGTAACTCACGATTAGTTACAGGTAAATGTACCATAACATCTTTTTCATGTTTCTAATGCTTTTTTAAGATAAAGGAGCAGACCAATCATACAACATTACCTTTATTTATAAAGCACTTTTATACAGCCAATTAAGGATGACCCAAAGTGCTGAACAAGACATTTAAAATCAATAAAAACAATAAAACCACATAAACTCAAACAGCAAGAGTTACGACATGCTAAAACACACCAGGAGATTAAAGATCAATAGAAACGGATATAAACAGATGAATAACAAACAGAACACAACAATAAAATCTGTCTCACAGCCTACTATGTAGGACAGCCAGGGAATAAAAATGCATCTTTATTCGATGTGGAGGTTTAAAAAAACAAGAATGAGGGTAATTTACCAGCAATAAAATCAACACACTACTACAATCGGATCACATCACTTCTACAAATACGGGGAGAAAATGAAATTGAAATTGCCTTAAAATTAATTTAACGATTATATAAAACTTTTAGTGTCAGGTGATGTGTACCTACTCTAATGTCAGTTCTGCCGATGAAATCAGTCAAACCACAGAGGCGTCTGAGGGGTCGGCATTCCCTCATATTGATTTCTATTGTCTTTTAATGGGAGGCAGAAACTAACGCTGACCTTAAAGGGACCTTTAGTGTTCTGCTTCACTCGTATGGATCAGCATGGTTGACGTAAACGCGACTAAAACAGATTTCATACACAACGATGTGTGCATGACATTTATAACAGGACAGCGTTTCTAAAGTGTAAACCATCACCTGAGCTTCTTCTGATTACAAGTAACTGCTGGAGGATTTTTTTTTCTGTGAAAGCAGCATTAGGTGAAAACATCCGAACACTTCTCTCCTCCCCTTAGGCTATACTCATCCTAACGTTATGCAATGGATAAATATAGTCTTTCATGTTCCAACTCCGATTTCTCCCAATTTGCTGCTGTTCTTTTATCTTTAGCTGTTAAACACTCTGCTAATACCCCTTATTTGAGCTGGAGTACTGCTAAGTACATACTTGCTGGTAATCCTCCCACGAGTGTACAGTGGCAGCACAAAAGCAAAATATGACTTCTATCAAAGCTTTTATGAGTCCCTAATTTAGCTGTTTCATTTTTTTAATTCCTTTATAGAAAGCTGTGATTTTCTAATATTTGCCTTTTTGTTCTTTAGAATTTGGAAATTTAACTTGTGCTATAATTATTATTTGTCTTTTACATGAAAATCAGTTTCCAAGGCTTTACACTAAAGTACATGATGAAAACTTTAATGTAAATCAGAAAAACATTGATTAAAAGCATAAAAACATTCACATAAAACCACCACGAGTGATAAAATTACAAACTAGCCCTTTTTATAAGACACACTGACACACGGCAAATCAGCGTAATATTGCCATAACGGTGTGTCTTATGAACGCGCTATGGCGGCAGACGATGCGGGAATATTGCAGCTTTCGTGCCGCCATGCTTGATAGTAAAATTGCGGTAATATTGCGGCTTCGCTGGTCTTATAAACACACATTAATCCTTGGCGCAACAAAGGGTGGTGTCATGATCACGTGATGAAATAATGCCGAGCTCCGGCTGGGAACTATATTGAAAATGAAAGTAAACACGGGCTTAAGTTTCACTTTTTTAAACGGAACCAGCTGAGATGATAAACTGGAGCGATGCAGCACGCAGAGAGCTTCTCTCCGTTAGATCTGGAGCTCAGATCACCTGACAGTTCACGGGGATTGCGGAGGACAGACACCTTTAGGAGCTGCTTGTGAAAAAAATGTAACGAGCGCGGCTTTGATCGCAATAAAAAACAAGTTATGTCCAAGATAAACGGAAGTCCGTGACAGCGCAGGGACCGCCCCCATACCTCCTTTATGCCGCCATCGCGTAATCTTTTATAAAAAGGACACGATTGCGCCACATTACCGCCACGGTCTGAGCTCTTATAAACGACCTTAGGCTTCCAGATGCTGCTTCGGCGTTGTGGCAAGTTGGCGGCATTGTTTTGTAAAAGAGGCTTCTGATACAGCAGAGAAAACACACAATGAACGCTCACGCAAAGAATTACAGCAGAAAAGATTATAAAAACTTCTACAAAGTAGATAAAACTAGAGGAGTGTCCATCATTTCTCAGCTTGCACGATGGCTAAAGAGTAAAAATGAGCCTTCAATCTAGTTTTGAAGATATTCAGAGTAGGAGCTTGTCTGGTAATCGATGGTAGGTCATTCTACAGACTTGGAGCTGAGCTCATAAATGGTTTCTCGATCTCAGTGTCGCCCTAGAAACAACCAACGGACACCGTCTAGCTGACCGGAGGGCGCATGTTGGACCATACTGGTACAAAAGGTCAGACAAGTGACCTGGAGCTCATTGTTCAAAGCTTTAAACTAAATAAAAGAATTTTAAAACTGTTCTGGTACTGAACTGGGATCCAGTAAAATAAGGCTAAAACTGGGGAGATATGCTCACTCCTATTTGTGACTAGACTGGACTGGACAGACAGCGTGAGTAGGAATGTGGCGTGTTGTATGAACCAAGTGAGGAGAACTGACACTGGGCTTGGAACAGACACGCAGATTAATATAGTAAGCCGTGGCGAGCAGCTCGAATGGAAATGAGTGTGCGTGTGGTTCCAGAAATGAAAAAAGCGACTTATGGAGCGTCGACAGGCTAGTCTGGAAACTGACTGAACAGGTCTGGGAAGCTCTGGAACGACTCTGGGAGCGATTGTGATGCTGTTGAGTCAGAACGCCAAAGTGATGACAGAGCCCTGATTAGTGATTCCCACTTCCTCATATACTCCCGCACTGATCATATGGGGCGGACGTCTGGTGCGGGGCATGATGGGAAATGGAGTGCTTGAGCTGGGAATGACTGGGATAATGCAGACTGGTTCTGGAGTTCTGGGGCAGGTTTGGGTCTGAGATGGATGAGTTGAGGGCTGATCAGAAGTGAGGTGGAGGTCGAGGAGCCAGAACCGTGACACTTTGTCCCGGTCAAGAATCTGGCAGCTGGATTTTGGATCATCTTGAAAGAGAGGCCTTTCTGATCCCTGCATATAATGAATTACAGCAATCCAGCCTTGAGCTAATAAACGCATGAATTACTGATTCCAAATGTGGTTTTCACAGGATCGACTTGATCTTAGACAGACGGCGTGGATGAAAAAATCTGGATTTTTAATTTTATTTAAACGTTTGTTCAGAAAAAACAAGATTTGTCTTCTCCACGTACAGTTACAATGAAATGAAAAATACATAAACAGAGCAGATAGCGACTCTATGCTAGGGCTGCTCAATTAATCGAATTTTAATCCCAATTACGATATGGGTTTTGAACGATTATAAAAACAAAACAAGTCGATTATTTGCTCCTCCCCCTTGCGGTTTACTCCTGGTCTACGCCGAGCTGCAAATCAAGCGCACCTCCCACACAGCGTTGCCAATTTAGCAACTTTGTCGCTATTTCTTGACCTTTATTCCATTAAAGGAATCTAGTGAAACAACTTTCTGATAACTCTTAGCTACTTTCTGGTAGGTTAGCAAAACACTCAGCTGCACTCCGGACCGACAAGCTTGCGGTCTCCGTCACTTTCGACGGATAGTTAAAGACGGCAAGTCTCCGTCAGCCTCTGCGAGTCTGTCGGAGAGCCCTTGCGCCGACGCAAAATGGCGTTGCGTGTCTCCGTACCGACGCAGATGGATAATTATAAATTAGTCTTTACGTCGACTGACCAATCATAAACCTTTCTCTGTGGATCTCATTCGCTAGAAAAATTTTGTTTTACAAGCTAAATAAATTCAAGACACAGCGAGCTGCACCTGAAGTGGATTTACACGCATTTTACTGTCTTCATGCGCTCTCACCTCCAGGTTCTCATGCTGATAAATAATCATCAGTTCATCTCTGAGCGACACGTTGCATCGTGCTGCCGTACACGTTCTTCTATGGCTCTGCTGGACAGGGCTAAATTATTATGCAGCAGGTTGTGGAAGTTCACTACAACTTAGAAGTTCATATGTTTATATTTATTTTATATTACAGATGTTTGCACTGTATATCCTTTTTTGTCAGTATTTTGCAGTATTTGTTTGATCAAATTGGGTCTGTTTTGGGTAGGCTTAAATAAGTGGAACTTTAGCCTAGACCCTTTTGGTTATTAACTATGAGTAAGTGTATTGGCTCGTTTACACGAGGAATCAGGAATTGTTTTTTGATTATCTTGTTTATTTCTTTTTTTCATTTCTTTTACTTTTCCTCTGATTTGATTGTGCCCTGTGCAATGTTATGACTGACTAAGTAACTAAATTAATAAATAAATTAAATCAACGTTAATAAAAAATCGTCTTAAATAATCGAGATTTCAGTTTCAATCAAAATAATCGTGATTATCATTTTTGCCATAATCGAGCAGCCCTACTCTATGGTGTTATATTCATATACTAATTTAGGCCAACTCAACAAAAATGAGAAATCAGGATTTTACTGTTGCATTTTCTTGATTTTCAAAAATTAGAGCTGCATCCAAATTGAACTCGTCTGTGCTATAATTATCGCCACATTTTCTGATTATTTATGTCTTTGTGCTTTTAAAATCTTGTGTATTTGAACAGATTGCTGCACACCAGCCACCCGTTTCCCTGTGCAGAATGTGGAGAGCCCTTCAAACGGAGGAAAGACCTGGACCTGCATTCCCTCGTGCATCAAGGTGAGACACACACACACACCATTCATTCACAAATGTTTGGATTAGCTGAGTTAGAATGTGTTTTTTTTTCTGTAAAATCTTGGTTTAGAAAACTCCCATTTTCCCTGTTTAACCTTGTTCACCTGCGTTCCTGATTAGTGGATCCAGGCTGATGGGAAAAATTGACAAATGGTGACGAGCTTAACAAGAAAGCAAATGAAAGCCGATCTCATTCCTCACTGTAATGGAAACCGATTAGAGATGATGTTCTTATCAGTGCGGCATACACTGAATTACTATTGATTCATGCAAAGCTGTTGATAAATGAACACATGGGTGGCCTATCGTGTTTATTTATACGCATGCAGCCGAGCTAGATGTACATTGTTCCTATGATGTATTAGGTCACTGACTTGTAATTGATTTGTGTGCCGTGTGGAGCTGAGAAGCGAGGTGGGGGTAAATGAACTGGGTCAACATGTTGACACTTCATCTTAATCAGGGGGTTGTTGGCACGGCAACCTCATTAGTTACACTCGAGCAGTCAGCGTCCAGCAGAGGTCAGAGGTGTGAGTCTCCTCTGCAAAAGATGATAGGAGAGATTGATCTATTGATCAGTCCAAGGCTATAAACTGAGATTGTCCTTATTAAAGCTTTAATTAGAGGGTCCCAGTGGGGGTGTGGTGGGGGCGGGGAACACAGGATCGACCTAATGGGTTACACGGTGCAGATGGTTAGCAGATTGCAAGATATTGGCGCGATGGCCTTTGGACGTGCTGATGAACCGTCAGTGTCAACCGTCTCCTGCCAGGTTTTAGAGCAACCCAGTGAGAGTTTCCATGACTTTGCCAAAATAGAACTGGGGCACCAGCTGTAAAGAGATAAAGCAATTAGTGGATGAGTCTTTGGTCAAAATCTCCAGCTGACAAAAATAAAACAGCCAAACCTTTTACAAAATCGGTGCTTCGTTCCTGCCTTGTGATGAATTCATGATTAGAAATAACCATTTCTGATCACAGGCCCTGTTTATGACAGACTGAATAAAGTGGTTTAGTTCAGTATAACAGAAACATTCATTCATCGTTTAATGGGCTCCACACACGGGAGGCGACATTGCCTCTCCTCCATTCATTTTCATTGAGACAAGCGTGACAAAGCGATAATCGCGGGTCTCCCTCCTGCTAAGCAAAACGCGAAAACGTGCATGTGAAATTTTGCGCTCGTGCACATGCGAGCCAGTGACGCGATCCCAGAATGTTGAAAAATTTTCAACTTTTCATCGCCGTCGCTCGGACAAGGACTAATCAGCGGAGGTTTTGACTGACCAATGTCTCAGTACATCTCCGGGCAAACATGAAGGAAAAGTTAATATTTGCCGTGTCGGATGTCCCAGAGCTTTACAAGACTTCCCTTAACTCTAGCAAAACCTTGTGAGACTTCATATCTATCACTTTTTAAACTCTTTAATAACCCAAAATTCCCTCCAATTTGACAGCCAATCAAAACAACGGAAGACTCTATTCACCCTGGAACAGAGGCGTCGCTGGCTTTTGCTGCTGCCGCATGTTGCCTCCCGTGTGTCATGTTATAGAAGCGATAGCGATGAGTTTCGCTGATCACGGCCGTTTGTCGCCTCCCGTGTGTCGAGCCCATTAGGCCCTCCCCAAAAACAGCGCCTCGTTTTTAGAAAAAAGTCCATCCACACGTAACCGCATAAGTGCATTGTTAAGCACATTCATAGGCATGCCAGACCTGTAGGGGGCAGTAGTTCCCCTGAGTCCTATCCATTTGGTCTTCCTGCTCAACTTCAACAAAACATGAAACATGGCGCCTAGCTTGCTTGTGTGGACCGATAAGTAGGTAGAATTGCTCTTAAATGTAGTTTTGGAGAATAAAGTCAACAAGACACAAGAGAATGTCGAGCTCTGAGGGCATCCATGTTGTAAACACATGTCGCACATGGGCCGTCAGCATTTTTGTCGCAGACAGTGACGTTGTGAAACCTAAAACTCCGGTTATTTCTGTCCACACAGAAACGCTTAAAACGGAGAAAACGCAAATCTTCACTTTTAAAAAGATTTGTTTTCGTTGTGTAAATCTGCGTTTTCGTGTGGATGACAGGCCGAATCGTAGAAAAATAACTTTGTTTTGGGAGATACCGGCTACGTGTGGACAGGGCCTGAATCAGAGCTCTGCAACTTTTTACAATCCAAATGGTTACAGGACCTTTGAAAAAAGACAAATTATAATATTTGAGAAATATTTTGGGCCACTGAAACAAGTTCAGTTTAAAATCAGGATTCTGATTTTTCTCTTAAATTAAATTAAAAACCATTTTTCCCTCTTCGGTAAATCTCGACTCTGAGATTTCTGGTTTCATTTTGTTTCTATTGTTAGGTTTTAAAAATAAGAAAAACTTTATTCAAAAAGTGTAAAAAAAAACCAACAACCCTCAAATAGATATTACTGGTGTTTTTATGTGTCATTCTACTGTGGGAATTCAATGCATTTATTCCATGTGAAACATAAAAAGCTGCTTAAAGGTTGAATATGGAACAATTTAATAAAAAGCTATATTTTTTTTAAAATGGGGCGTTTAGAGGTGTGCAGAATGAAGGTACAGTATTTCCTTTAACTCATTCACTGCCAGCCGTTTTCTGATCAGAAAGCCCCTCACTGCCAGCGTTTTTGAGCGTTTTTCCTGTTTTTTGTAGAGTCACAGAACATTGTGCTCTATGATCAACGAACGAACGAGTAGACTCACTTTTTACTTCAGGAAGAATCGCCGTATTTCTAGCGTTATCCGTTCTTTCACAATCTGTTGCCGAAGCGTGAGCTGCAGAAGCATTTCCGGTTGGCGCATCGCTTTTTTCACAGCAGCGGCCCAAAACAAACTCCTAATTCATCGATTTTCTGCTTCCTGATCACGTGATGTGTGACATACACGGATGAAGATCCGCTTTAGACATGTGATGTTTGTTCTCACGGTGCGGAGGCTCGTTCCGATGCCCGCCCCGTAAAAAATTTAAATAACGACTAAAGTCGTCAATGGCAGCGAATGAGTTGAAAGCTCTATTCTAATTAAAAATAATCAAATATTTATTTTGAGGGGCACGACACTGGGTTTATGTTTACATCTACCAGCCACTAGAGGGCACCATTGCAGGTTTCCAAATACGGTAAACAGTAGCATGGCCGGCACTGTGAAAAATGGCGGACTCGGCAAGTCAAGCAGCTGCTTCTCAGCCCAGAAGATGTCGTTATCGTTCTCAGAAGAGGAGCGACCGTAAAAGATCTAAAACCAGAGTGAGTTTAGGTCGTCACTGGACCTGGTGTTGGCTGCTCACTTCACGTATCGGTAGAGACCCTGGCATCCCGACGGCTGGAAACCTTGTTCTATTGTTGCAGTTACAACCTCAACACACTAGATGTCGCTTTGGTGTTCGTGTTCCATGTTCAACCTTTAAAACCTGCATTTTTGTTGTGCTTATATTTAATTGCGTGCGTGCAGAAGAGGTTTTAGAGAGAAATGGACACGAGTTCCTTGTTTGCAGCTTTACAGTAAAAAACAACAATTTCAGTCAAATGAAAGAGAAAGCGTAGAAGGCAGACACGTGGACGGATTACTGGGATCAGTAATGACAGCATGTAATTAAATATTTATTACGGATCAGTCACCGAGGCATCCGCAGGGACGAGGCAGCGGATCCTAACAGCTGGATTCAACACATGTTTTGCTGTTTCATTCATTATGAATCTGCTATAAAAGTGTACCGACAGTCACATTTTATAGGTGGATCAGTCGTCCAGATGTTTCTACGCTCCGTTCGACACGAGGACACGCTTCACTTGTTTTGGGGATTAATAATTCAGTGGAGCTCTGCGTGTGTTCAAAATATTAAAAAAGAGGTAGACTTAATGGCTGCTGAGTGTTTGTTTCCTTAATGAGCCGAGTTCACTCGTGTGGGATTGTTGGTGAAGCCTGCAGCGAGCCACTCGCCTAAATCAACCCTCGGATGTTTAAACACACACGGTGTTTAACGTGAGGGGGCGTGTCTAAAACCTGACTCTGTTCCATCTCAGACAAGCAGCCGGCCACATGTCCCAACTGTTCATCCCAGTTCATCAACCAGTCTGTGCTGGAGATCCACATGCAGCGCTGTCCTGTCGCAGACGAAGAGAGGAACGTCGGACGGGGCCGGGGACAGGGCCGTGGACGTTCCACTGGACAGGTGGGGACAATTACCACAAGGACACGCCTGTCCTTTTGCATTTTCATCTCATCCTGTCTTTGCCCCACCCACAGGTCGAGTGCGACCTCTGTGGCCACCGTTGCATGACCCAGGAGGGCCTGGACCTCCATCGGTTGTCCCACACGGGCCAGACGCCTCTCAAATGCCCAGTGAGGCCCTGCCGCCGCCGCTTCACCTCCAACAGCACCCTGGAGGAACACGTGCTGGCTCACTTCCAAGGGACGCTCTCCAAGTCCAAAAGCCGACCCCGCTTCCGCTGTGAGATCTGCCTGAAGGAGTTTGCCTACAATTCCACCTTCCTTGTTCACATGAGGACACATACTGATGAGAGGCCCTTTGAGGTAAGGGGTGTGTGTGTGTTTATATAAAAGTCACTTGCTGTTAGCCTCCAGAACCAGATTTTTCTCCTCTTCATATGAGATCTTTAGTTCCCCACCTCGGACGTTTATGCAGCTCGTGTCCGTGGGGCCATTCCCATCTCCCCGTGTACCTGTGATTAATGACAGCCCTGACTTAGGGCCTGTCAGCTTCCCTCTGTGTCTGTTTCTATTCTGGGATGCTTTCCGTCTCTCCGCTGCTCTTGTGACGGAGCAGGACATCAACCCACCCAACTCCATCTCAACGCGCAACCTCGTAGTGAAGGTTTGAATCTTTGTGGCTCTGAGCTGCTTCTGTCAGACGCACGTTTAGTTGTGATGATTTTTGCTCTCTGCTCCTTGAAGAACACACGGATTTGCTTTGTAATTATAGAACAAACACAGGTGGATTGTTTAAGCTTTAGAGATACAGGAACTGCTAATTTATCAGATTACAGTTTCATCCTGATGGCTCCCAGAGATAATCGAAGCGAAGCTCGGTGTCGCTCTGTCGCTGTGCTTCAGGTATAATCAGACGTTTAGTCTTAAATCATCGTCTGCTTTCAGGTGGAAGAGAGGAAACGACGGAAAAGGGACGGAAAAGCTGCGTTAGAAATGGTTTCTGCTCACATGCTTCCTTTCTGGTTGGAAAACTAATTAAGCTCCTTGTAATTGATTTTACTCTTCTTTACCTGCTGAGCTTCGACAGTCAGTTAGTAATTGATTATTTAAAGACAGAATATTAACGAAGAGGCGATGACGAAGTAGAAAATGACAAATATCCCCTGGCTCTGTGCCATAATAAATGTTTATTATGTGTGAGGCTGAAGTTTTGTGGCTTTAGTCGTGTCTGAAGACACCAGTCATCACCAGTGAATCACGTTTTTTCATTCCTCTCTCCTTTAACCTCTGTTCAGTGTTCCACATGTTTGAAGCGCTTCCGCCAGCTGCCCCACCTGCAGGACCACGAGCGGATCCACTCCGGTCTGCGGCCTTTCTGCTGCTGGATCTGTGGGAAGAGCTTCAGCGTCGCCGCCCGGCTCACCGAGCACGCCCGCACCCACAGCGGTGAGAAGCCCTACCCCTGTCCTCACTGCGCCGCCGCCTTTCGCTCCCGTCCCAACCTGGACAAGCACATGCGGATGCACGGGGACATTCCTCCAGAAACCATCGAGCAGGTGGCCCAGGCCGCTGAGGAGGCTCATGTGCAGAAGGTGCTGGAGGGGGCCAAGGTGCTGTCTTCTCTGGCCTCCGCAGAGGAGATGGAATCCGGCACCGTGCAGACCATCTACGTGCTGCAGGAAGGCGACGCCGGCACGGAGACGGTGATGATCCCGTCGGAACATCTCGGCAGCTTAGAGGGAGCCTCGCAGGTCGTCATCCTGCCCTCCTCAGTCCTGGGAGCTCAGGGCATAGGCGTGCCCACCATCTCCATCGAGGAAAACGAAATCACCATGGTGGAGACGAGTCAGTCGCCACAACACGCCATTGAGTTCATCGTGGAGGAGACGGTGTGAGGGTGCATCAGCAACGACACTAACTAGAGCACTGAATCGAAAGGACTGGCTTTTAGTTCCTTTATCGTTTTTGCAGTAATGCCAAAAAAACGACTTGAAGTTTGGAAAAAACTTTAAGTTTTTATTTAGTTGATGTATTTAATAACGAGATACTAATGAAAGTAGCTTTTGAGTATTTACTAGTGTTTGTACAGTCCGTTTGTGTGGGAGACACTTGGGTCGGCTTTCCTGATAATAAAACGCTTCGGCTTCCACGCGTGTGAGCGTTCGTCATTTCACCAGCTGGATGACACCGGAGCAGCGCCCCCGATCCGTTTGATGTGCTGGACGATCACCACCGCTGTCATTTCACCTCTAAAATAACCCAAAACAAACACGAGCCACTAAGAAGCCGTCGGTGACCGCCCTACAGACCGACGGGTGCAGATAAATCAGCTTTAACGTTCTGATAATACGCTGCGCCGTACGTTATCGATCGCTTTTCAGCCGTAATTAAATACAGTACCACCGCGGATGATGATTTAACTGAAATGCTGAATTATGCAGTGGCGAGTAATGTAATTGAATTACCCAGCTCTAGCCGCATAGTTATGAAAAATAATGATCCTATTTGCGTCTGAATGGGAAGAGGCATAATGTGATAGAAGTTTCGCTGCACCGGCCCATTACGGGCGTCTGAGGCTTGGTTTATGGTCGTCTCCCACCCGCTGATTGCTGACAGGGGGATTTCAACCCTCACGCACAGGCAGAGGCACTCACTCTTAGTTTGTTTTCATGTCGCAGAAGTGCTGATGGCTGCGCGGGGCTAGCGTTTCTTCAGAGAGAGGGAGAGGAGCCCGTGTCAAGAACTCGGCCGCTTTTTATATTTACCAGAAAGAGGCAACAAGCAGCCAGTCAATAAAAACATGTCTTTTTTTATTTTCCTCCCTCCCCAGCTGAAGGTGAGAGCTGATGTTCAGGTTGAGTGCTTTTCATCGTACCTGCTGTCTGACGCCGGAGCGGAAAAATCACAAACGGACGTGTAATTAAAATGTTTAGGCTGGCGGTGAAATCATAAGACTTTTATGCTCCGGTGAAGCCGCCTGCCTGCAGTATTTATGTCTTTTTTTGATGCACAGAAGACAAAACGCCTGTTTTTAATCCTCTGCTCAGATATTTATTTTAGGGCCTTTGACTCAGCGAAAGGTAATTTGTTTTTAAAACGTTAATCTCGAGTTTTTTGGGATAAGAACTTGCAGATGTCTGCAGGTTTTGGTTTTAGCCCGCTTGTTTGACAAGATTAATGATTTTCCATTTATAGAAAACTACAGAAATAGACTGGTTTTGTTATTAATCAAGTCTTGATCGACTCTTAATGTTTAAATAGGATAAATTGTGATAGATTGCAACAAATAAACTGAGATCTGGTAACATTTTTACATCCTTGTACCAATAATTTGGATTATTGGTGTTCAGATCCTATTTGTCCCAGGCTCTTGTGTCGACTCCGGAGCTATTTCTGAGCTTCCTTTTGTCATCATTTAAACAAGCAAATGTTCTGGAGTTCATCCCGAGTGGACAGGATCAGAACAACTCGGTGCCGTTTAAACGGGTCATTCTCCTGGAGTCACAACTATCTGGTGGATTCTCAGACATCAGAGCGAGTTCAGGGGGAGTTCACTATCAGGGGCAAATATTTCATAAACCAGAGGATCGGAGATCAGACTGAATGTTAACAGGCGAGATTGAGTCCACCTGCACGAGAATGATGGGAAATAAAAAGTAAAGGAGAAGGCTTCAAACAGCTGATGATGCGAGGCATCATCTGTAAGACGTGACGAGGCGGAGGGATGACATGTGTGCCTCCCAGTGGCACCGGGTCGCTGGTGTTTATTGATGATGTGACAGAAGCCAAACGATGATCGGGGAGGTTCGTCTGCTCAGATTCAGCCGAACGGAGCAGAGTTAATTAGACGACACGTCCCCGTACTCATGGACGACATCAGACCACAGGAGTTCATTTTTATGCAATAATCACAACGATCACATTGATTTAACTCCATTTGTGCAGCATTTTAAATGCCTGCAGTAATATTTAGTGTTTTAAGTGATTCTGAACAAATTACTTTTTATGTGTAATTATTTAAACTCATCTTTCTCATTTATGATCTACAGTAGCTTGGTAAACAGCTAAAACTAATAATGATCTAAATTCTTGTATTTCCTGACCTATAATCCAGGTTGTGTTTGAAAATAAAGGTGGTAATTTTAAATAAAATAAGTTATTGGGATGCAGCTGAGATCGATAAACACACACGGAGGATTTAGGGCATGTAACGTTAATAAAATCTAAGTCTCTTCAGCTGCATGGCTCTTGAACACAAGTTGTTGGACGTGGAAACAAGAACACAGTAAGTGGCTTCTATTATTACTTTTCACCTTTTTTAAAACTATAAACACTAAAAATACCTCATTGACCCTGTAGCGAGGCTGCATATTCAGATTTTAGCTCTCACAGCAGTAAACGCAGAACTCGCTGACATTACAGAGTCCCGAGCAGGTGGAGGACACCAGGAGCTGTTTTTGGCTTTTCATCACCAGGTGGGAAAATTAATAGAGCAGAAAAGAAGTGCACGTTTTTCCTCTGTCACAGGATTAAAAAAAATAGATACAAGTCAAGTTTTTGACAGCTGGTTTAATTTCTTATTTATAGTTCTTTTAAAGCTATTTTAGCCACATATCCACTCTATCTGCTATAACAGCATGAACCCACTTAAAGGAGGGATAATATATCACAAAAAAATTATGGTTGATATGTTTTATGCACTAAATCCTCACATAAAGCAAGTTCACCAGTTCCATTCTTGACATTTTCAGTACCTTCCAGAATGAGCCGTTTCAGGGCTTTGTCACTTCAATTAACAAGATAGTTTTTAAAACTTTAAGCTAGATTGTTGGGTTAGAAACTTGACCAGTTTCATATTTGACACCACTCTGCAGCTCTCTGCTGACCAAAAACTGCATTAGTGTGTAGCGGTTAGGTGTTCTATAGGGGGCGCTCTTTACCTGCTTTATGGCTGTTAGCTGTAATGCTAGCTGTTAACATTTTCAGTTCGCTGATCGTCAATAAAAAGAAGTTTGCTTTTTCTGTTGGCATCATGGCGGAGCCTGGAAGTAAAAGTAACAGAGTAATGTCTTTGGAGGTGAAGCAAAGAGCTAAAATCAGAGTGAACATCGGCGCGGCCTACGCTAGCTTGAGGGAGCTAAAGGAGGCTACAAAATCACAGACTGATGATGACCTGGCTTTGTTGCTACTGGACTTGTAAGTAATAATATTTTTTGTCCAACAGTGTGGCTCTTTTTACTTCGTTGTTTTTTTTAGTATTAGTTTTGTTAGTGTTAGCTCGCTGTTAGCGCTAGCTACAGCAGACTGCAGCAGGGTTGTTTACAGTAGTTGTAATCTGCTCAGTGTTACTTTAAAAAAGAACCTCAAACAGAAATGTAAAGAGTTACTGACCAATAAAGAAAAATAAATGAACAAAAGTAGTATCAAGATCAGAGGCTGATGAGGAACAAAGGCAGAGAACTAAAGACAAACTATAAATATACAGAAGAAAGTTGAGGCTAATGAGGTCATTTAACGAAGGAGAAAAACAAGACTCGGCAGGAGGTAATCAGAATGAAACGTGAACTAACAGAGACACACAAATGTAAACAATGACAAGACAGAAGTTGTGAGGTTAAAGTTAACATAAAAAATGATGAAAAACAAAAGGTAAACAGACAAAAACATCCCTTTGCTTCACTGTCTTACTGTTTCTTTCTTGTTAATATTTTTTTAAATACTGCTAGAAAACCTACAAAATAAATGGGGCTTACAACCTTGACTGCCAAGGACTAAAATCTCTGTTTTTAGGTCATTTAACTTCATGAAATTAATAGACGTCCACTGCTTCACATCTGTTAAACAGCCCATTAAGGAGGCAACTGACTTAGGGATGAGTGGAAGATAGATGTGAAGGTCATCTGCAAACAATGGAAGGTGATGTTGTGTTTGGCGAAATAGAACCTAATAGCAAAATGTATAATGAAAAAAGCATGGGCTCCAAAATGGAACCTTGTGGAACACCGCTGGTCACAGGTGCTGTTTGCGATGTGAAAACCCCCAAGTTCGCAGAGAAGACCCTATCCTGCAAGTAGGACCTGAACCATTTAAGGACAGTGCCCCTAAGACCCACACAACACCACAAAATGTGATATAGTCGTAAAATAATTTCATTTTATTAATCTCTGTTAGACGTGAGACTTATTTTCCCCAGCACCTGAACAAAGACACTAAAATCCATTATGTGTACGACTGCCGAAGTCGAACCCAACAAAGCTCGCCATTAAAGGTCAAACAATTTTTTACGGTGAATATCACATGTATTAATAATTCTGCAGGAGAAGGACAAAATCATAAATCACATTAAGCTCAAAGTACTGCACATGCAAAAGATGTTCATGCATGTAAAACAGGGCTGTTTTTATGGAAGGAGACAGATTTTAAAGTCACTTTTATGTATTCACGGCACAAAAAAAAGACTGTTGACCTCAGCCTGAGGTTTGTTAGTCAGAATTATGCGTCCCTTGATGTTTTCAGGAGCTGCTTTACTACAATCATATTTCTCTCTGTTACACATGCAGCCCAGGAGACATTAGGGTGATTATGTTACCTCAACTGCAAGACAATGAAATTGTAAAAAACACCCTTGTAGGATCACAACAAGTGCTGTTAACATTTTGTTTTTCTGTTTTGAATCAAATCATCAGCTCCTATTTCATCAGCTGCACATAAAAAGAAAAAATCAGCGCTATTCATTGAGTTAATTTATGCCTAATCATTATGATGTTGCATTGTAACGTTTTCTTGGAACAGAAAAACAACCTAAAGTCTGCCTTGAAGGCTGTAAACAAACTCGGTGCATGATTTAATGAGCACATCTATACACACTCGCTCTGTTTGCTGCACTTCTCGGCTTTATTATCACTTTGCAGTTATTAATGCATGATTGACCTATTTAAGTAATAGTGTGCATTTATCATGCTCGGTGCTTTCGGATTGTAGATTTCTTGCTTGCACTCCACACTCTGCCATGTTATTTCCTCACTCACACACACACACACGTGCGTGCGGTGGAGGCTGTTTCCTCGTGTGCTGAGCTGGCTGTACCTGCCATGACTTTGACAAAGTGGTCTCCATGCGTGTAGTTTTGTTTGTGTGGATGTGAGCTGGTGCAGCTTCATGTTTAGTTTTTAATTATTTTTCTTTTGTTACTGCTGAATTTGTTTCACGTGTGTGTGTGTGTGTGTGTGTGTGTGTGTGTGTGTGTGTGCGTGTGTGTGTGTGTGTGTGTGTGTGTGACAGAACATACTGCAGCATCTCTTTGTTTCACTTTGCTCTTTACTCCACTTTGTTTATTTATTGTTCACCTTTTTAATGCTGTCACACCCTTTACCTGCACCCCCCCACACGCACACACCTCCCTCGGCTCATCATCCCCTCCCTCGTGGTTGCTCCTTCCTCCTCTCATTGATAGTGAAGCTATGTGACTAGAATACAGAGGAGCTGATCATTATTCTACGAGCGGAGCGCCGCTCTCGGGCAGAATGTCAATTCTCCCCTCCCTCCCTCCCTCCCTCCCTCCCTCCGTGGCCGTCTCCCTTTGCCTCCCCTCTTTTAAAGCTCACCAAACAATAGTTAACATGGGAACCACATTTGGGTTCTACAAGGAGAAAATCAAGGAAATACAAATAACACATTAGTAACTACAGACGCAGGCGTTGAACACCTGCTCTGTGGTTTGTGTAATGGTTGCGTTAGGTTCACATTTCTGCAGTGGATGGTGTTTTGAGTGTGTAGTAAGTGTGTGTGTGTGTGTGTGTGTGTGTGTGTTAGTTGTTATGTAAAAGTGCTGCACATCAATTTGTCAAGAGCAAAGTGGTGTGGGATGGAGATGAGAGAGAGACAGCTGTTGAATGCATATTTAGAGACGGAGTCACAGCCGGACGTCAGCGAGCACAGATCGGTCTAAAAATGGCTTCTTATGTTAATGTTGAGTAAAATTCTTCTTTGATTAGTCACTTTGGTTAGTTTTTTACTGAGCTGTCACTGTTGGTGACTTTTTGCACAAACTTGAGCTTTTGTGAGAAGTTTTATACCCGACTGAGTCATGTGGGAAAATGTGATATTGCAAACACATTAGTTGCAGATTGGTCACCAAGTGTCCTAATTATGTCTGCTTTAATTCACCATTTAGTTGCGAACCCCTCTCGAAGTTATTTTGCATTTTTTAAACTATAAAGAAGTGTTTCACTCACTGCAGTGGTCTCTAGTAGGAATGAATGCCTTGTAAGACCGGTGCACCATTTCTTGGACCATCACAGCTGAGCTTCAGACGGCAGGTTTTAGAGTCTTATTTCCTGATATTTGGACATCTCGCCCCAGATTGGATAACAGCAACGTGACTACCACTGACTTGCTACGAGGATGTTTTATCTCCACAAATAACACAAGCCTGGAGGAGTTCTGCTGTGTGGTGGAGTTGCTAATGCTAACGGCTAGCTTAAAATAGCCAAGCCGTTCTCTGCTGTTTCCTGGACGCTAAACCAACAACAGCCTTCCCCGTTGTGAGTCAAGATGGGTGAGTCCATGAATGTTAGTGACAGTGTGACGTAGATCTGTCAGGATTTTCTAATCCTAGAGTTTCACCATCTATTTTCGATCAGAAGCTAATGCAGGAGATAGGTGGAGGAGACTACTTTCATGTTCAGCCTGTGTGAAAAACTTCAGAGTGACTGATTATAATCAGAAAAAACATTTTAAAAAAGGTTTTTTCAGTCAACTACACCTTTAACTGCAAATTAAAGAGGTGAGGTGACTTTGGGCGGAAACATAATTTGTTTTTTGTTATTGTCCGTTAATCCAGATCCGGGTTGCAGGGGTACCATCCTCTCCCCAGGAACAGTCACCTGGCTAGTCCTGGGTTGACCCTGCGGCTTCCTGCTAGCAGATCATCCCTGAACACCAGAAACCCTGACCAAATGTCTGAACCACCTCAGCAGCGGCTCTACTTCGAGTCGCCTGATCTCTAAGGCTGAGCCTGGCCACCCTATAAGGAAACTTTTCAGTCACTTGCATTCATGATCTTGCTCTTCCAGCCATCACCCAAGGCTCATGATCAAAGGTGAAAAGAATCTAAAATGGGGCGGACATGTTTTGCAAAAAAACCAAAACATTTTGAACATGCTCAAAATTATTTTGAAAAACAATTTGAGACATTTCAGAACCTGCCTTGTAATTTTTCACAATTAATCACCAACAGTTGAAGTTCAGTGTCATACTGGCTTTAGCAGTCAGACCCAGGTTTGTCCAGGAGTGCTACAAAACCAAGAGTTGGGGTAAAGTAGGGGGCGAATTAGAGCTCAAACACACACAAACACTCTTGCTCTGCAGGGCGCGTGTCAATGTGTGTGACGGGAATGGGAGAGACAGCGCATGGCGACTCCTCCTGACTTCCTGAAAACTGCAGCTGTGGGTCACAGCCAGAGGTAACGCTGTGTGCACCGCGTTCCTCAGCGCACACACACACACTTAACATAAAAAATATTTAAAATCTGCACATTAGACGCATGCACAGCATCGTATCCAAATGTCCATCCACAGAGAGACAACAATCGTGACCTCAGGGAACCTCTCGCGTGACATCGCTGCAGTCTAATAGGATCAAGCATGAGTGAGTAATAGGTGCTCCAGCCTTTCCGCCCACTGGACAAAGACATCTTGAGATGCACATTATTTTATGAGATGCAAAGTGAATAGGTGAAAACATGATGATGAATGGTGTGGGGGTGGAGGCTGTTTGAAAGCCAAGCAGAGGAGACAGCTCAGCATTGTCACATGCTATTTTTGTTTCCTCGTTTGATTAGGGGACAGCTTAGTGGACAAACCAGAGCTGATCTTTCCAAAGGCTCCCGTCTCAGCCTGGAACTTAATAAGAGACACAAATAGGTACGAAAGTGACATCACACCCCTATACAAAGAGGAAGCTGCTTTCGTTTTCTCTCAATCAAACGAGGTTAATTAAAACCTGATTTTCCTGCTTTGATAACTTGAATCCAACTTCAGCATCTGTTTGAAAATGTTTAAAAGAAATGCCTCTGCAAGGCAGCGTATTGACACTAGCAATTAAAGAGCCACCTAGTGCGCGGAGTGACAAAATCAATGATTCAACACAGTGTGGTAAGTTTAATAGCTTTAGAGGACTTGAGATGCTTAGAGAGCTGCGGGGTGAAGGAAAGGATCTCTATCAAAAACTCTGCCTGGACGGAGCAGGAGGACGGGCGTCAGAGGGTTGTGTTTAAGGGGTTTGATGGTTAGGCAGTGACATCACGCTGCTCCTCTGGAGACCGCTGTCTGCTCACAGACGGCTCACGCTGTTGCCGAGCGTCGCCTTCTTCGTCTGAACATTATTAAAAGTGCGAAGGGTGTCCTCCACGAAGTGTTGGGATGCCCTGGTGAGAGGACTAATGATTTTCTGTGATGCATGTTTTATAATACGGAAGGATGTGGAAATAATCCAAACTTTCCTCGTTTTTTTGCGGTGTGATTTTCACTCTTTCTCCTGCAACAATGTTCTTTCACTACTAGAGTCAATCTAAAAACAGCTTCTTAGTGAGAGGATGTGTAGAGTCGGTGTACTTAGAGAATTTGCAATGAGGGATCCAAGGTAACTGACTTTTCTCTCCATCTAAAACGTCTCAATCCCTCATGGAGGTGGATGCGGTGCCAGACTGTGGACAGTAGGTGTGTTTCCATTGCCGGAACTTCAGGGTGAATTCTGGGACGGGGCAAAGACCGGGAGATTAAATGTCCCAGTCCTGTCAGCTGTTGTGTCTCCGTTCAAATTCAGCTCTTTCAGGACTCCACACAGACGTCGTTGCTTCGGCAGTGATTGATGTCACTGATCAGCGCCAGAAAGCGTCCACAGTAACATTAATAACATTAAAATAATTTATTCTGTTGAAGTTTATCACAATTGAATCCATTCAGAGGACGAGAGCAGCTGCATGATGTAAAATGTGGCGTTCAAAGACCAGAAGAGGCTCAGTTTTTTACGGCGCTCTGTGAGACCACAAAGCCCCGTGAATTAAATCGTTTGTGGGGGAATTCCGTCGTGTTTTCCATTCTGCTTCACCAGCAACTCTTCTAATTTTACTACTGCCTGTTGTTTTGGACGACGTCTGCTGATGTCATTTCCTACTGAGTTACAACCTATCAGCGTGAGTTAACCAAAAGTTTCGCTCAGCGACTCCACCGGGCCATTCCGAGTACCTACCCCTGATCAGGTACTCAGAAAGTTCCTGAAAATGGCCGTTTGGCCGGCCTGGTCAAGTGGAGACGCGCATGTCGGGCAGTTCCTATAAATTTACCCCGAAGTTCCGATAATGGAAATGCACCTAATTTGAACAAAGGAGGGAAGAAGAAACAATTTCACGTTAGAGTCGCTCATCTGCATTTTTCTGGCTAAAAGCACCCGCAAACCTCTGTTAGCTTCGGTTAGCTCTGTTAGCTTGTAGCCGGGAGCAATGGCTGACTGAGATCCTCAAAATTCCGCTCTCAGCTCCACCTCTTTGCCCAGTTTTGTATTGTCTGGGAATGTCGAGACGTGTGACACGGCCAAGATGGCGGTAATCAGAACCGCCCACTAGTCTTCAAGTCGAAGCCTCAGAAACCTATAGGTGATGTCATGGAGGATTTGTCCATATTTGGTTAAACCAGCTTTTCTCAGAACAAACCGTTTCTCCGCGGCCATTACATCATTACTAATTTACATAAGAGAGTAGGTCAGTGGTGGCTCAGCCTTATCTACATCAGACACCCCTAGCTGGCTATATTCAATAACAACAAAAGGTAAATGTGGTTTTAAATTCTTGGTCCACTTTAACTTACTTTCCCCTCTGGGAAAATAAAGAATAAGGCAAACGATTTGCTGTCACAACTTCCTGTTTCTTCTCACTGCAAACTCTCCCATGACAGCGATACACCACAGTATCCCATTGGATGAGGGCTTCCCTTAGGTCCGTACATTTTAAACGCTGGAACATTCACACAGAACAATTTTGCACCATGGACTGATTTTTTCTTAACAAGGAAATAAAAGTAACAAAATATATGAAACACATTTCTAATCGTTACACATAATTTACATTAACAACTCCTAAAAATAACAATTACACCTGTATTATATAAACTCAGGAAAACTTGGGATTTTACGATGAAAAGACATAATAAAGAAAATAATCACTACTTTTTATCTTTGCAGCTTTAGCTTCATTGATTGGTGCAAACAATATAATGTTTTATTTTCTATAATTTATTGTGTTTGATGACGACATAAATTTACAGTACTGATGGAACCCAGTCATCTAATAAATCACTGTGCACACAAGGGGGCGTAAATATTGTGTGATGTCATACAATGCATATCACAATTATATATTATAATTAGGGGTGGGAATTTAATGTGTTAATTATGATAAAAAATAATGCGTTAAAAAATTAATTAAAATTAATTTGGGCCCAAGGGTCCCCCAATTCATGCCCTGAATATGAATAAATATCATCAAGCTGCACCTCTAAACTTCAGAACTTTGGCTACAAGACCACACAAACCTTTTTTACATATTCCAAACAAAACTACAATCAAATGAGTTATGTGAAATCCCTCTTCATGACCCTAACTCCCTCTGCCTCAATATTAATTAAAAAATTGCTTTAAGGGCAAATTTTCTTGAATGATTAAAATGTGATTAATCAAGATTAATTAATCACAAAGCCTCTAAATAATTAGACAAATTTTTTTAATCAAGTCCCACCCCTAATTATAATCAATATCAATATTATTTCAGATGATAAAACATGACATAATATTAATTATTATACAATATTTCCCATTTTTGTCCCACTGTGTATTAAATAATATAATAATTTTTCAAAATAAAACTCCTTGCAGACCTATTGTGCAAAATATCTGATTGGATTTCAAAATTTCTTTATAAAAACAATTTTATTCTTTCTCTGCATCCTGTTACTGAATGATCCACGGTCCGGTGACGACCCCTGACCCGGTAGTTGCCCCCCCCCCCCATGACCTGGAACCTGAAGTTTCTGGGTTCAGAATCATAAAACACCAGTA